>JAXRKP010000501.1:70000-105000 GCA_037039925.1 Doris montereyensis
AACTATAACTGTCCTTATGAACGCCCAAGTCTAGAGCTAAGCCTCCCTAACTATAACTGTCCTTATGAACGCTCAGGTCTAGAGCTAAACCCCCCTAACTAACTGTCCTTATGAACGCCCAAGTCTAGAGCTAAGCCTCCCTAACTAACTGTTCTTATGAACGCACAAGTCTAGAGCTAAACCCCCCTAACTAACTGTCCTTATGAGCGCCCAAGTCTAGAGCTAAGCCTCCCTAACTAACTGTTCTTATGAACGCTCAGGTCTAGAGCTAAGCCTCCCTAACTAACTTTTCTTATGAACGCCCACGTCTAGAGCTAAGCCTCCCTAACTAACTGTTCTTATGAACGCCCAAGTCTAGAGCTAAGCCTCCTAACTAACTGTTCTTATGAACGCTCAGGTCTAGAGCTAAGCCCCCCTAACTAACTGTTCTTATGAACGCCCAAGTCTAGAGCTAAGCCTCCCTAACTAACTGTTCTTATGAACGCCCAAGTCTAGAGCTAAGCTCCCTAACTAACTGTTCTTATGAACGCTCAGGCCTAGAGCTAAGCCCCCTAACTAACTGTCCTTATGAACGCTCGGGTCTAGAGCTAAGCCTCCCTAACTAACTGTTCTTATGAACGCTCAGGTCTAGAGCTAAGCCTCCCTAACTAACTGTTCTTATGAACGCTCAGGCCTAGAGCTAAGCCTCCCTAACTAACTGTTCTTATGAACGCTCAGGCCTAGAGCTAAGCCTCCCTAACTAACTGTTCTTATGAACGGTCAGGCCTAGAGTTAAGCCCCCTAACTAACTGTCCTTATGAACGCTCAGGTCTAGAGCTAAGCCTCCCTAACTGTTCTTATGAACGCTCAGGTCTAGAGCTAAGCCTCCCTAACTGTTCTTATGAACGCTCAGGTCTAGAGCTAAGCCTCCCTAACTGTTCTTATGAACACTCAGGTCTAGAGCTAAGCCTTCCTAACTGTTCTTATGAACGCTCAGGCCTAGAGCTAAGCCTCCCTAACTAACTGTTCTTATGAACGCTCAAGTCTAGAGCTAAGCCTCCCTAACTAACTGTTCTTATGAACGCTCAGGTCTAGAGCTAAGCCTCCCTAACTAACTGTCCTTATGAACGCTCAGGCCTAGAGCTAAGCCTCCCTAACTAACTGTCCTTGTGAACGCTCAGGCCTAGAGCTAAGCCTCCCTAACTAACTGTCCTTATGAACGCTCAGGTCTAGAGCTAAGCCTCCCTAACTAACTGTTCTTACGAACGCTCGGGCCTAGAGCTAAGCCTCCCTAACTATAACTGTTCTTATGAACGCTCAGGTCTAGAGCTACGCCTCCCTAACTAACTGTTCTTATGAACGCTCAGGCCTAGAGCTAAGCCTCCCTAACTATAACTGTTCTTATAAACGCCCAAGTCTAGAGCTAAGCCTCCCTAACTATAACTGTTCTTGTGAACGCTCAGGTCTAGAGCTAAGCCTCCCTAACTAACTGTTCTTATGAACGCTCACGTCTAGAGCTAAGCCTCCCTAACTAACTGTTCTTATGAACGCTCACGTCTAGAGCTAAGCCTCCCTAACTAACTGTTCTTATGAACGCTCACGTCTAGAGCTAAGCCCCCTAACTAACTGTTCTTATGAACGCTCACGTCTAGAGCTAAGCCTCCCTAACTAACTGTTCTTATGAACGCTCAGGCCTAGAGCTAAGCCTCCCTAACTAACTGTCGATGAAAACACATGAAAGAGTGAAAATGAAAGTGAAAGGAAAGCAGTTCGAGCTGCAGTAATTGTAGTATCAGCTGATTGTTGACTGATTCACATTCTCGTTCACCACAACAATAAAATGCGGTGTTATCTAAGGGCTGAGATCACCGCCACGGTCGACAGGCTTTTTTCAACGAAACAAACAAACAAGTCATATCAGGGCAAACTAAGAGGAAGAAGCAAGAAAAAGGAAAGTCTGAAAGTGAAAGTAAGGGAGGAGATCCTTCCAGCATTTCCAGCTACCTACACACACATACATACTGACTTACTAGAACATACATACTTACATACATACACACTGACTTACTAGAACATACATACTTACATACATACACACTGACTTACTAGAACATACATACTTACATACATACATACTGCATTATTAGAACATACATACATACATACACACTGACTTACTAGAACATACATATTTACATACATACACAGTAACTTACTAGAACATACATACTTACATACATACACACTGACTTACTAGAACATACATACTTACATACATACATACTGCATTACTAGAACATACACACTGACTTACTAGAACATACTTACATACATACATACACACTGACTTACTAGAACATACATACACACTGACTTATTAAAACATACATACTTACATACATACATACATACACACTGACTTACTAGAACATACTTACATACATACATACACACTGACTTACTAGAACATACATACGTACATACATACATACTGACTTATTAGAACATACATACATACATACATACATACACACTGACTTACTAGAACATACATACATACACACTGACTTACTAGAACATACATACATACATAAACACTGACTTACTAGAACATACATACATACATACACACTGACTTACTAGAACATACATACACACTGACTTACTAGAACATACATACACACTGACTTACTAGAACATACATACACACTGACTTACTAGAACATACATACACACTGACTTACTAGAACATACATACATACACACTGACTTACTAGAACATACATACATACATACATACATACATACATACATACATACATACATACATACATACATACTGACTTACTAGAACATACATACACACTGACTTACTAGAACATACATACACACTGACTTACTAGAACATACATACACACTGGCTTACTAGAACATACATACTTACATACATACATACTGCATTACTAGAACATACACACTGATTTACTAGAACATACATACATACATACATACACATTGACTTACTAGAACATACATACATACATACACACTGACTTACTAAACATACATACATACATACACACTGATTTACTAGAACATACATACATACACACTGACTTACTAGAACATACATACATACATACACACTGACTTATTAGAACATACATACATACATACACACTGACTTACTAAAACATACATACACACTGACTTACTAGATCATACATACACACTGACTTACTAGAACATACATACACACTGACTTACTAGAACATACATACTTACATACATACACACTGACTTACTAGAACATACATACTTACATACATACACACTGACTTACTAGAACATACATACTTACATACATACACACTGACTTACTAGAACATACATACTTACATACATACATACTGCATTACTAGAACATACACACTGACTTACTAGAACATACATACATACATACATACATACACACTGACTTACTAGAACATACATACTTACATACATACACACTGACTTACTAGAACATACATACATACACACTGACTTACTAGAACATACATACATACACACTGACTTACTAGAACATACATACATAAATAAACACTGACTTACTAGAACATACATACATACATACACACTGACTTACTAGAACATACATACATACATACATACTGAATTACTAGAACTTACATACATACTGACTTACTAGAACATACATACACACTGACTTACTAGAACATACATACACACTGGCTTACTAGAACATACATACTTACATACATACATACTGCATTACTAGAACATACACACTGACTTACTAGAACATACATACATACATACACATTGACTTACTAGAACATACATACATACATACATACACACTGACTTACTAAACATACATACATACATACACACTGACTTACTAGAACATACATACATACATACACACTGACTTACTAGATCATACATACACACTGACTTACTAGAACATACATACACACTGACTTACTAGAAACATACTTACATACATACATACTGCATTACTAGAACATACACACTGACTTACTAGAACATACATACATACATACACATTGACTTACTAGAACATACATACATACATACACACTGACTTACTACTAGAACATACATACATACATACATACACACTGACTTACTAGAACATACATACATACATACACACTGACTTACTAGAACATACATACATACATACATACACACTGACTTATTAGAACATACATACATACACACACACTGACTTACTAAAACATACATACATACACACTGACTTACTAAAAAATACATACATACGCACTGACTTACTAAAACATATATACATACATACACACTGAATTACTAGAACATACATACATACACACTGACTTACTAGAACATACATACATACATACTGAATTACTAGAACATACATACATACATACATACGTACATACTTACTTACTAGAACATACATACGTACATACTTACTTACTAGAACATACATACATACATACATACGTACATACTTACTTACTAGAACATACATACGTACATACTTACTTACTAGAACATACATACATACTGACTTATTAGAACATGCATACATACATACTGACTTACCAAAACATAAATACGTACATACTGACTCACTAAAACATACACACATACATACTGACTTACTACAACATACGTACACACATAGCAACGTGCGTACATACATAGACATAAATACGTATGTACATACAGACATACATACAAAACATACCTACACATTCATACAATGCATAGGCCTAACGAACATACATATGTGCATACACACATACCATACACATGTGTAGTACGTATATACATACGCACATAGGCCAAAACACACACACACATACAATGATACATACATAGGCCTAACACACACACACACACACATACATAGGCCTAACATACACACATACATACATAGGCCTGCATCAAATTTACCACAGTTTGTCACCACAATGGCCACACCAAACACAACCAGAGGGAGAAAAAAGTGTTTTTAAAAACCTGGCAAATTTCTTTTCATAAATGTTTTTATTCACTTTTTTCTATCTTTCAAGTCATTGAAAAAGAATAATAATGAAATAATAAATCCTTGAGGGAATTTTTTAAATATATAATTTCAAACGAGGAAGAACATAGAAGAAACTAATTCAAATGCATATAAGGACATAGAAGAAAAACGAAATCCAATACAAATACACAAGGTCGTATGAATTGATACCATGCTTATGACGCACGCAACACAAGTACAAATATTGTCTATGCCTTACCAATCGTCGGCATAGAACCAAATCCACATCGTCCTAGAGTAGAGTCAAATCAAGTCAAGCAAGTCACATACTCAAGAGTTGAGCGTAGGGTATTCAGGATTACTATTAGTAGTAGTACTACTAGAGTCCAAGAGTCAAGTCAAGTAAAGAAAAGTGTCCAATTCTCAGAGTTGAGCATCGGGTATTCAGGAATACAACTAGAGTCCTGGAGTTAAGTCAAGTAAAGTAAGTCCAATTCTCAGATTTGAGCGTTGGCTATTCAGGAATAATAGAGTCAAGTAAAGTAAGTCCAATTCTCAGAGTTGAGCATCGGGTATTCAGGAATACTACTAGAGTCCTGGAGTTAAGTAAAGTAAGTCCAATTCTCAGAGTTGAGCGTTGGGTATTCAGGAATACTACTAGTTAGACTTACGAGTCCTAGAGTCAAGTCAAGTAAAGTAAGTCCAATTCTCAGATTTGAGCGTTGGGTATTCAGCAATAATAGAGTTCTAGAATCAAGTCAAGTAAAGTAAGTCCAATTCTCAGAGTTGGGCATTGGGTATTCAGGAATAATAGAGTTCTAGAATCAAGTCAAGTAAAGTAAGTCCAATTCTCAGAGTTGAGCGTTGGGTATTCGGGAATACTACTAGAGTCCTAGAGTCAAGTCAAGTAAAGTAAGTCCAATTCTCAGAGTTGAGCGTTGGGTATTCAGGAATACTACTACATTGGGTATTCAGGAATACTACTAGAGTCCTAGAGTCAAGTCAAGTAAAGTAAGTCCCATTCTCAGAGTTGAGCGTTGGGTATCTAGGAGAGGAGTACCGAGTTTTCTAGGCATACGACAGACGTAATGTGGTAGTTTGCCATTGCTTTCCACGCCGCCTTTACGTTCGCCCAGTCTGAATGGACCGGACATAGCTACCCACTTCGTTGCAGGAGGGCCATACATTTCTATAATAACATTTGCCAGAAATGGGAATCGAACGTAGGCCTCCTGTGTGGTAGTCGGACGCTCTACCGACTGAGCTACCGGCACCTTTGAATTGTCCTTACTACACATAAAAACCCGCTTAAAGAAGAGAGAGAGAGAGAGAGAGAGAGAGAGAGAGAGAGAGAGAGAGAGAGAGAGAGAGAGAGAGAGAGAGAGAGAGAGAGAGAGAGAGAGAGAGAGAGAGAGAGATAGTGAGAGAGAGAGGGGGGAAGAGGGAGAGAGGGATATATATATATATATATATATATATATATATATATATATATATATATGAGAGAGAGAGAGAGAGAGAGAGAGAGAGAGAGAGAGAGAGAGAGAGAGAGAGAGAGAGAGAGAGAGAGAGAGAGAGAGAGAGAGAGAGAGAGAGAGAGAGAGAGAGAGAGAAGGGGGAGGCTCTTCTTACTTTAAATTCTCAGATTGAAAGAGAATACAGATGGGACAGAATTCGAGACAAAGTTGTGACAAACGTAGACCGAATTTGATAACAAAATAGGACAATTGACGACTGCGTAATGTGAATCTAAGTAATAACAATAATAAAGATTCCAACCTGCCAGTCGCCTATAAACGTGTAGCTACGTTACTACTATACTATAATGCTGAGCTCACACTCACACAACACAACCCAAACCAACACATGTGTAGGTACATAATTGAAAACGGTAGAAGTGAAGCAAGCAGGTAAAATGTTGATGTGGTGATGATGGTGATAACCTGGAGGAAGGAGTAGTTCGTTCACTAGTTGGTTGGACTTGGGACTTGACCAGTACATACTAAGCTATGTGTCAATTAAAAAGAACAAAACATACACACACACACACACAAACAACCTATAAATAAATAAATAAATATATATGCATTAGTAGCACCAATACAATAGGCTAAAGTATGATGTAGTGGACAACTCATTTGCAGTAAAAAAAAAATTATAATGAATTAGATACCACTAATACCAGTCAGCTATACTATTACTATCATCATCATCATCATTATTATTATTATTGGTATTATATCATCAATACATCTATGCCCAAAGCTGAGTAAATTAGTAAAGCTTACCACCTCAAGCAGTCTTAGTTTGCGTTTATTTCTTTAACAACTGGCTAGTGTTAAAATACAAATAAAGACATAACACAAATTAAACACACACACACATTAAATAATATGCCAAACAACTAACAACTGTCATAATTAATATCATGAACTATATTAAATGAAGACAATCTATAATCACAAAAATCTAAAACACATATCGAATCACACACACACACACAATTATAATTACACACAAATCCATAACACATATTTAATTACACACATATCAATTACACACAAATCTAAACCACATATTTAATCACACACACATGCATTGCAATTACACACAAGTCTAATACACATATTTAATCACACACACATACATTAAAATTACCCACAAAAAGATACACTGTGCAACACATTCTAATGCTTACAGTTCTCTTACAAATAACTTTGTTCAAATCTGTCTGTCTCTCTCTCTCTCTCTGTCTGTCTGTCTCTCTCTCTGTGACTGTCTCAGGAAGACTATTAGTATTAATCATATTAAGAATTTTGTTTGTTCATAATATGCGGTCATCTCAGGGTGAACGTAAAGAAAACAGCGAGATGAAAGATAAGTGAGAAGTTTAGAGGGAATAGGAAGGACCTACCAGTAACAGCAGCACTACAACACTACAAACTCAAACATTTAACACACTGAGACACACACACACACACACACAAATATTACAGTAATTGTGGGAAGATGATGTGGGCGGGCCATCGCCGAACAACCGTCTTCAATTTCAATGCCCACATGCGTCTTATACTTATGATAATAAGTGCAATTGTGTTGTTTTGTTATTTTTCTGAATAAATAATTTAAAATAGAATGATAAAAATCTTTGCGATATAACAGTCAGCAAAATAAATTGAACATAAATGTATGAAAAGCATGAAATCGGCATTTGTATTAAAGTTAAAGTACATGTACATCCATGTATTTGCACATTTTCTTTCCAACTTGAATCCATTCAGGTTACAAACAAACAAACAAACAAAGACAAACGAACAAAGGAAAGTGTAAAGAACATATAATTTTACACATAATAATTCATGAAATAAAATAAAGTAAATTATCTGTACACTACGCACCTCTGGTCAGTGTATGCAAATAAAAATAATAAAAAAATGATAATAATAATAATAAAAATAAAATTAATAATAAATATCATAATAATAATAAAAATATTAATAACAACAAAATAGCAATGATAGTTATAAACTATTATGATAGAAAATAATAATAAATACGGCAATATGGTCAATGTATGCAAATAAAACAAAACAAAATAAATATGGCAATATTTCCAGTAAAGAGGAGAGGAGACAGGTATGGTAGACCCTACTTAATTGTTCTCCTATCACGACACAACGGTTTTCCTGGGTTAAGGGAACAAGTCCTGAGTAATGGCAGCCAAAGCTTCTCTTCCAGCTGCAAACTAACAAACAAACATTTTCTTGGTAGAAACAACTGTACAACAGGCAGCAAAGCCAGTGAGTAAATTGAAATTATTAAAAACTAACAGTCATCAAGTTCCCCAACTTGAACATCTCCAGCAGAATTCCTTGCGTCCTCTGGTTAATTGGTGGAAAGACAACAGCACTGCAACTGCGAGAGATTTGCACGCTATAAAGTAGCAGTAGCATCTATCAAATCATCAACTCATTCTTTCTTCATGGCGGTTAGATTCCAACACACCATTACAATGAAACTGAATCGGATTGTACTCCATTACAATGGAACTGAAACTGAATCGGATTATACTCCATTACAATGGAACTGAATCGGATTGTACTCCATTACAATGGAACTGAAACTGAATCGGATTGTACTCCATTACAATGGAACTGAAACTGAATCGGATTATACTCCATCACAATGGAACTGAATTGGATTGTACTCCATTACAATGGAACTGAATCGGATTGTACTCCATTACAATGGAACTGAATCGGATTGTACTCCATCACAATGGAACTGAATCGGATTGTACTCCATCACAATGGAACTGAATCGGATTGTACTCCATCACAATGGAACTGAATCGGATTGTACTCCATTACAATGGAACTGAAACTGAATCGGATTGTACTCCATCACAATGGAACTGAATCGGATTGTACTCCATTACAATGGAACTGAAACTGAATCGGATTATACTCCATCACAATGGAACTGAATTGGATTGTATTCCATTACAATGGAACTGAAACTGAATCGGATTGTACTCCATTACAATGGAACTGAAACTGAATCGAATTATACTCCATCACAATGGAACTGAATTGGATTGTATTCCATTACAATGGAACTGAAACTGAATCGGATTGTACTCCATTACAATGGAACTGAATTGGATTGTACTGCATTACAATGGAACTGAATTGGATTGTACTGCATTACAATGGAACTGAATTGGATTGTACTCCATTACAATGGAACTGAATCGGCTTGTACTCCATTACAATGGAACTGAATTGGATTGTACTCCATTACAATGGAACTGAATCGGACTGTACTCCATTACAATGGAACTGAATCGCTTGTACTCCATTACAATGGAACTGAATCGGACTGTACTCCATTACAATGGAACTGAATCGGACTGTACTCCATTACAATGGAACTGAATCGACTGTACTCCATTACAATGGAACTGAATCGGCGTGTACTCCATTACAATGGAACTGAATCGACTGTACTCCATTACAATGGAACTGAATTGGATTGTACTGCATTACAATGGAAGTGAATTGGATTGTACTCCATTACAATGGAATTGAATTGGATTGTACTCCATTACAATGGAATTGAATTGGATTGTACTCCATTACAATGGAAGTGAATTGGATTGTACTCCATTACAATGGAACTGAATCAATGGACTGTACTCCATTACAATGGAACTGAATCGGCTTGTACTCCATTACAATGGAACTGAATCGGATTGTACTCCATTACAATGGAACTGAAACTGAATCGGATTGTACTCCATTACAATGGAACTGAAACTGAATCGGATTGTACTCTATTACAACAATGGAACTGGAACTGAAACAGATTGTACTCCATTAAATTGAAACTGGAACTGAATCGGATTGTACTCCATTACAATGGAACTGAATCAGATTGTACTCCATTACAATGGAACTGAATCAGATTGTACTCCATTACAATGGAACTGAATCAGATTGTACTCCATTACAATGGAACTGAATCGGATTGTACTCCATTACAATGGAACTGAAATCAGATTGTACTCCATTACAATGGAACTGGAACTGAAACGGATTGTACTCTATTACAATGGAACTGAAACTGAAACGGATTGTACTCCATTACAATGGAACTGAATCAGATTGTACTCCATTACAATGGAACTGAAACAGATTGTACTCCATTACAATGGAACTGAAACAGATTGTACTCCATTACAATGGAACTGAAATTGAACGGATTGTAGTCCATTACAATGGAACGGAATCGGATTGTAGTCCATTACAATGGAACGGAATCAGATTCTGATGTCACAATAGTCACACAGCTAGATTGAAGATCTGGAGGGGCTGTCAGTGTCACTATCGTGCCACTACTGGCAATAGTAGAACACCTGTGCAACCATTAGCGGCATTTTCCGTCAATTATGACTTTCTTAGTCTTACTCGACACATCCAAGGCTCATTGCAGATTGCAGTAAGTTGAGTAAGTTTCACGTCTTTCTTGGGCTTTTTTTTAGAATATGATGGCGTGGCATCTGTGAATCCACCACTGCCTCCACTTACACTTACAGCGGATAAGTACACTAATATACTGATCTGATAGTTGTGTTGTGCTTTTCGCCTGGGTTTTTCTAACATCACAAACACATACATTTGGTGCACAAGAGATGAATGAATACATGTCATTGTCATTCAAGTAACAAACCCATACATTTGGTCCACATAATTGGAATACATGTCATTCGCAACAATGTTTCTATACATGCACTCCAATTATTGAGCTTGTGTGTTTGATTCATTGACATTCACTCTGTCCACCATATGCAGTGATCTCAGTCCAGTGTGAATTAAGAGGCAACGGCAAGATGAAAGATATAGTAATATGCAAATGTGAAAGGAAATTTTAAGTACACCCTACATACATCTTTTCAATACCAACATTGAGATTCGATTTGCGCACGTCCATATCAATACCATTCTACGGCAGTACAATTCTGGAGTTCTGCCCACAGCCACAGTGACTTGACTTAATTTCATAGGATGTGACGCCTTTGCGACCCAATTACACACAGACTTCCTCCATTTTTTCTTTGGATAGCGCCCTTCTCTCCGTTGTGAGGAACGGAATACCGCATTGCTCCCTGATGTTGTTGGACCAACTTTGAGGTGGGCGTCTTCTTGGTCTGGGATTTGTGAAATCCAACGTATAGCCATAGTGTGGACGTATATAATATATATATATATATATATATGTATATAATAATTGTACCACTGCATATACCAGCCAGCACTGATGATACTCTTGGAACAACAGGGTCGCCAAAGGATTTCTTTTCTCACTCTAAGAAAAGAAAAAGTGAGCTCCATTTTGCATAATGATGGGTGTTTCTTCCAAATTCAACTTTCACACATCAAAGTTAGTTAACAATTTTTCTTTTTTTTCCAAGCACAACTATCAGACTGATTTGATGAACATATTGTGTATATGTTATGAAATTAAGTCACAACAGATTGACGGAATTCAAACCAGTGGATCACAAGATGAGAGATCAGGTTGGAAGAGGTAATCGGTACTAATAATAATAATAATATTCTATTTATTAAGTAACATGGTAGATGGAAAAACGAGGCGCAGGGGTGCAAGAGCTACACATTACAATCATCGCCCCGTCTCTCTCTCTCTCTCCATGCATGTGCGCGCACACACATACACACACACACACACCGATACCCAAACATCCACTTGATCACTACTAACAGCTAAAACTCATGCTGCAACTTATAACATCACATTATTATAACTAGAGCAGCAAGATGAGTGTAGTAATACAACACTGAAACATTTAAATTTAAGGTGTCACACACCATACACACATAATTTTGCTTTAAATCAATTATTTCCTAATTGAATGCTTTATGAAAAGTGACAATAGAAAGGATAGTTCTGTACAAATGTGAGATCGTTATTGTGTGAACAAAAAGTATGATATATGTTATAATATTTGTTATGAATTTCTTGCAACAATGACAGCCTGAAACTGAAAACAAAAGTGTTAATATTTTTTTTTCACAATGTGCTGTACATAAAACATTAAAATAATATACATGCAATAATACATATAATATACGCATTTCATAAATGTCATTCAGTAGCCAAGATCAGGTGGAGAATAACAAAAATCTCAATCTCAAACACACTCTATACCAATGAATACAAGGAAAAAGGGCTTATGCTAAACACTAGTCTGTCTGAATTGGGAAGAGGGGAGGAATGGTTAACTGATTTAGTTTACAAAACATGCGATTGGACAGGTTTATAGAAACAAAGGACCAGGCGACATCCGAGAAATAACACACATGGACGAGGGAACAGACCCTGTGGCGCTAAGCAGTGGTGACTGTACTAACATTAATTACGCTCAATAAAATAAAATTGGAGAAGCACATCATATATACACACACACTTATTAACTTACACCAAGAGCATACCAAGATGAAAAACTAGGCTAACAAGCAAGAGGTGAACTCTGTCTACGGCACGGGTGGGTGGTAGGCCTGGGCGCTACTCAAACCATTACTTAATACCAACGAATACAAGGCTTCGAGCCGTTTTATTCGAATCCTACCATGGTCTCGAGACCAGAGGTGATGAATGCAGTCTTGATACCAACTCCAGAGTCCTATCTTCATACCAACCTACCTACATTGTAACTGCTTTGCCTTGACGAGTAATGACGAGATAAGACCATACTGAATTTCTATTTTTCTTTCAACCCACATGGATGTTTCAAAATGTACAATGATGTAATATATAAAATATCATAAATTCTTGCTTAAAGTTTTCTATTGATATACATAGACCTACTTATAAATATTCGTTAAATAATGATGTGAGAGAAAAACAGGAGTGAATGACTGATGAGAAGATAGATAACAATGGGCAATAATTAATGTTTTCATTAAACTTTGACTTACTTTAACTACAAAAGAAAACAAATGAAAAACAATTCAACGAACCCAAAAAGCATGGAGAAAATAATGTAGTAATGCTACTGTAGCCGTCCATTTGTCTCTTAATCGGCACTTTGTTGAGCATTAGCTGAGCTAGCGGTCAGTCCACACACCCTTTCCTTCTTCGACGGTGTGCCGTTTAATCTCTCACTGGGTCTGTCTACTAGTAAAACTGTCTTCTGCTATCGCTGTTCTTTTACTCATTGGTAGTGTTCATATTCACCGTCGCGAAAGTGCGAGGCAGCCTCGTTGTAATAGTCGAAGCGAGTACTCTAATAAAGCGAAACCAGAGAAGATGGTAGTTGGTATCAACGAGTAATAGAACATCGAGTCTTGCCCAGGCCTAGTGGGTGGCTGGCAGGTGGTGCTGGTAGGTCCCATTTTGTTCCTTCTACTCTTTTACTATGCTATTTATCTTGCTATTTCCTCTTAATTAACCCTGAGAGCACTGCACATACGGTGAACATGGTAAATTTCAATTAAACCAACAATCTACGACACGGTCAATAAGAAAGCATTTAGGCAGATCTGCTGATATTGACTGGCCAATTCATGTGTGTATGTTCATTGGAGCATGGCAGACAGACCACAAAGAGCAGGCCTCCTTCATTCATACGTAGCAAAATAAAGTTAGTATAATTAAGACTTATAACACAGAAATGTACATGTTTCCTGATATCGTAATCTCATCTTCTCATTACCGCTGTTCTCATTTTAATTTATTTAACACTTTTGATACAAAAGAATCTGTATAAAGTTGTGGTAGTAATACTGTCTTTTTGCGAGAGTTTTCCTTTCCTGTTTTTTTTTTGTTCAACAATTAAAAACATATGGTCATGTTAGCACCTATACAATAACACATCTCTGATATTCTTCAAATACATGAAGAGATCAGGTTATTTACATAGGAATACGAAAGAAGAGAGGGTATGAGGGGAGCCCCAAAAGAGAGATTGCAAAGATATTTACAAGATGCAGATCTGAAGATTGGATCATGAACAATAGCCACAGCTTGACAATGACAGGGTTGTAAAAACCAATAAACCAACACAAGAAATCAAAAGCTCTGAACCGTTTCCTTTATGTTTTTACTTGAAAAGATAATGAAAGTTGATTCATTTCTTGTTCTATTTTTAATTTCAACGGTGAAAGTCAAAGTTAAAGTTCTAGACCTAATCTTCCCTATTTTTTGTGTTGTTTGCATAAATGTTTCACTTGTAACAGTTCTAGATGTATAATCTAGCCAACTGCCCAAAAATCTCAAAATAAGTGATGTAGATGTCATCGGGTATGACAATAATTCAATAATGAGAATATATCAAACAGGAGGAAAATTACTGCGCCGGCCATCGGTCTCCAACAGCCCAATTGACGGAACTGAAAGAGCTAATCTATATTTATAATTATACTGTGAACAGTAGAGCGAAGAGGGCCTAAAAATGAACATTTCATCAGATATTTATAATTATACTGTGAACAGTCGAGCAAAGAGGGCATAAAAATGAACATTTCATCAGATATTTATAATTATACTGTGAACAGTAGAGCGAAGAGGGCCTAAAAATGAACATTTCATCAGATCAGAGGAAGATTATCATCACTGATATATATACTGTGGAAGAGCAAAGAATATGCCCTCAAATAATCAGAAATTCCGTTATTCAAAGTTTTCTCAGTTTCCAACATCCCTAACAATCACATGACAATGGCTAGATCATTTTATACATGTTGATAGGCAAGAGATTGCGGCACTATGGTTTCACCTGGATAGTGTCCAGATTTCAAAGAGTGAGAGAGACAGATAGAGAGGGTGGAGTGCCATAGAGACAGAGAGAAAGATAGAGAGAGATAGGGTAGAGAGATACAGAGAGAGAGAGAGAGAGAGAGAGAGAGAGAGAGAGAGAGAGAGAGAGAGAGTGTGAGAGAGAGAGAGAGAGAGAGAGAGAGAGAGAGAGAGAGAGAGAGAGAGAGAGAGAGAGAGAGAGAGAGAGAGAGAGAGAGAGAGAGAGAGAGACAGAGACAGAGAGAGACAGACAGACAGAGAGAAGGGGTTGAAAGAGAGAGAGAGAGAGAAGGGTAGAGAAGGGGGGTATAAGAGAGAGAGTAAGAGAGAGAGTGAGAGAGAGGGAGAGAGAGAGAGAGAGAGAGAGAGAGAGAGAGAGAGAGAGAGCGAGACAGAGAGAGAGCGAGAGAGAGAGAGAGGGAGGGAGAGAGAGACAACAGGGGAGAAAAAGAATGGAATAAAAAAAGAGAAAGAGAAAGAGAGGGGGATATAAGAGAGAGAATGAGAAGGTGGAGAGAGAGGAGGGGGGAACGGGGCGGAGAGAGAGAGAGAGAGAGAGAGAGAGAGAGAGAGAGAGAGAGAGAGAGAGAGGAGTGAGAGGGCAGAGAGAGAGAGAGAGAGAGACAGACAGACAGACAGACAGAGACAGAGAGACAGGGACGAACTGGCAAGCTCTACTTATCACTAAAAGATAGGAGAACAACTGTTCCAGAAGGCAAATTTACATTACACACATACATATATATACATATTATAATATATTAAAATGTAGCTGTAGGAAAGAAAGCAGTCCCCAAATCAATTACAATGATAAAACAGCTGAAGAAGAGGAGTGCAAAGATCAATATAATGTATGTAAAGGAAGGAAAATATCACACTAATTATTTATACAATAGATCAATAACAATAGTCAGAAAATTGTATTTCAATGCCCGTTGGATGCCATTATTTGCCATTATTTGTAAGCAACATATTAGAATAAGAAAAAAACTTGGTAACTTTTAAAAAAATCCATCAATAAAAAATAATTATAAATAAGACAAGTGCAAACAGTTTACTAGATTGGTTTTAAAAAGAGCTGTACAGATTAGGTTACGGTCATCAAGCAATATAATATTATACCATACAAAGTAAGAATTGTGTTTTCCGCTTGTTGCATTTCTTTTTTTTTTTTTTCTCTTCTTTGCTTTGCTTGCTTAAAAATAACATCAAAATATATATATAAATAATATTATATCTGGGGAGATCTAGATATTACGTGGTTTACATTTCATCTGTATAAAAACCAGTTTTAGCCAACATTTTAACCATAGTAGCCACTTTGTTCTCTGTTATCAACTTCTTCCCAAATGCCTTCTTTAATAGCTGTGATTGCCTTTACTGCCCGCATAATAATAATATGATGATATTCAATAATAAGGCGTCAGTAGCCATTTTGGGTTGAATTCACTCGGGTGAGCGTCTTGTAACTTTAATAATTGTATCTAACAATTCAAATGAAGTAGTGGTAGTGGTAGATATAATAAATAGTAATAATAAGAATAATAATTTTAACATTGATATTTGTATAACAGTACTATTACTACCACACACACACTACTGTTATCAGTAATACTTCTATTACTACTAGTGACAGCTCCGCTTAATCGCAACACGAGAACAGCAAAATTGTTGCGATTATCCAAAGTTGCAATAAACCCAATTTCCAAGGCCCGATAGTTAGGTTCATTACTTGATGACTAGGTATGTCTATTGTAATATCTTTTTGCATAAATAACTTTGCGCTCTGAATTTCACGGACTTGTGACCGTTATTAACTTTCTCATCTCTTTCAAAGTTGTATGCCCCTAAACAGATTCTATACAGCTAAGAAAGTACTTCAGTGCATTGTTCTAGCAGGGTAGTTAACTACAAGGTGTGCAGCAACCACACCCCCACAAAGGGACAGAAAAATTACAGCAAAAACTACACTCTTGGGTTGGTTTTGGATTTCGAACACAATTTCCCCCTGGAAAACAAGATGAATTTGATTGTTGTTCCAGATGTTTGCAGGGGATGGATGCGACTGATTTATCTGGGTAGTTTGAACATTTATGAGTCATTGCCAAAATGATGAAGAAAGGTTATTATAGCTCAATAAGGACGTTGCAATGGATAAATAAAAATTAAAAAATCAAGAGAAATCCTTTGTCTTTTTGTTTCTTCCTAGAATTACTTATACTAGAAAAACAACCATATCAATTATCGATTAATAAAGCAAGAGAAGAGACGTGCTGTAACCTAATCTTAAGGTGTTTTGCAAAATAAAATTATCAAATATAATTTACATTATAATATTCTAATATAATAATATGTGTCATTTAAACAGTTAATTATAGCCACAAAGACACTGTGCTTTCATAGAATTAGACCCTCAATGGTTTACACTTCAAAGACGCGATTCCATCTATTGGTTTACACTTCAAAAACAAGGTTCTATCTCTTGGTGTACACTTCAAAGACACTGTTCTATCTTTAGGTTTCCCATTCAAAAACACTGTTCCATTTCTATCTCTTTAGGCTTCCAATCATATTCCTTGAAAAAAACATATTAACACACTTACATGTAGCTTTTCTCAAAGAAACTCAACATTTCTGCCGTTTTGATAATAGCCAAAGCGCATCTTTATCATTGTCATTAGAAAAATAAATTCAAATGGTGACAATCGCATGGCAGAAATAAACGTTTTAAAACCTACCTAGAAAGAAGAAGATATAAGTAAAGAGAAATAATGACAACAAACTATCAAGATGATAAAACTTATTCAAAGTGTTAGTATTATTCGATCAATCTTTTTGAAATCACTGTGCCTTGTGCAATTTGTACAATCTGAAAACCCTCACAACTATGGCAGATATTTTCTAGAAAATAAAAACGTTTTCAGACCAGAATAGAAGAACTTTGCTAACTGAATGTCATATTAACAAAGCATTATAGTGTTTACAAGATTAAGAAGACTTGCAGATTCACGCATTGTTGCACTAGAAGTAGAACGGCTTTAAACTGTTCTTCATTTTGGCAATGACTGACATTAATTTTTCTTTCAATGCAAAACTGCTACAGGACAGGTTGACATGCACAAAATTAATTGTGAGGTAAAATTTCATTGTCACGTGTTAAGTCCTGGACATACATGACTGTTAGAATCCCTTGATGAGGAGAAGGGCTGAGAGCAAAGCTCACACTTGGCTACAGCCGGCCTCACACCCAACTTTACCTTTAAAGTAGCAGGGGAAACAAATTGATTGGAATTCGATGACACACTGGAAACACTGGACACAACGTCAGCGATATTAAAAGATAAATTTGCGTTGCCAGATACAAAATCAGAACCATACACTTTGCTTGAGGTTTCAGGGCCTTCAATTTTGATCTGCGAATAAGGCAGGTTGTTAAATGCCATTTCACGGACATCAGATTCAGGATCTGACGGTTCAAGCTTGATTTGAATTCGTTCCTGTCCTGCAGTCCCGCCGCTGACCGTGTCCACTGAATTAGCGGAGGAGGATGATGATGGTTGACCATTCTGATTTCCTACGTTGTTTTGACCAATTCTTGGATTAGGAGGTTGTCGAAGAATCGCTGCCAGTGACGGACTTGAGATAGAATGTGGGGCTGGGGAGGTTGAACCAGGGGCCGAGGAAACAGGAGACGCAGGCCTGACGGACAGGGGAAGAGATATGACTTTTGCAGGGATGGCGCCGTTGCCGTCATCTCTGCTGCTCCGAGATGGTGAGGCAGGCAGCCGCTCTAAGGGACCGGAAAGATGACGGAAAGAAGTTTGTAAAGCGCTGGTTTGCAGGGCAGATCGGGAAGCTGCTGCAGTCACGGGTACCCTGTGAGGTCGGGTGGCTGTGCCCGATGCTGGCATGACTGATGATAGAAGTGTAGACGGTAAAACGCTTAGCTTGCCATGAGTTTCTGATTCCAGCCGACTCTTGCTAAGGTTCAGGGCGCAAGGGGGCATGGGGTTCTGTGATGGAAGCTGGACTGCGAGTTTCAACGACTTGGTTAAAGGTGAGGACATAGACAAATGTCCTGGAGCCTGATACAGGTGGCCAGATGCCGATCCAAAGGACTCTTCACTTTGGCAACTCCAGTAACAGTGGCCGATATTGAACGGTCCTCCTGGTTCGGTTCACCGTCAGCCTTACCTAGTAAGTCCACAATCATGTTTGAGGGTACCAATTCCCTGACCAAATGGGTCCGTTCTTTGACCAGCCCACCAGATCCACTCCATTTGTATCCACACTGGATTTCGGTCGACAGCGGTTTGTCCTGCTTGTGATTGGAAGACGATCCAGAGAATGGAGCAACCACTGTCTGGACCTGACCAGATGCTTGTTTGTAGCCATCTGTTTTGAAATTTTTGGCACTAGCAAATATTCGAGCTTGCAAACTCTCGTCAGCTTCCTTATTGCTGACCAACGCTCTGGGACTCGGTGGTTCTTTATTAACGGCAGGCACAATGGGCTCCTTGCCCGGGAGGGAATTTATCATGAGAAGGCGACGTATGACATCAGCTGCATTCTTACTGGATTCTGCACCTGGAGGGGGATTCTCTTCTCGAGAGCTCACACCTAGAACTTTGCGTTTTGATAGGTCAATGGCTCCACAATCCAACTTCTGCTGCTTGGAATTATTCGCATGAGATGACATTTCAGATGCAGTGGAGGGTGTTGACAAATCTTTGTCCAAGACATGCAACGGTATGTTGTGATCTCTACAGCCACCAGCTATTGCACCTGTTGGTGAGACTAACGGGGCAGACCCAAAACCAAATATCAATGGAGGGATCTTTGATTTTGGATTTGAAGACACTTGTTCCTCTGAAGGCATGACTGCAATTGATGGAATATTACTCAATCTGTCTTCCATAGACACCCTCACCAATTGAGGTAGTGATGATGAAGGCAAAACCTTTGCCGATATGTTCATTCTCGTTTTAAGAGACAATACTGGATGATGAGGTAGGAAAGGATAACGTTGAAGTCTGAGACGCTCTTGAGGTAGGAGAGTTGCTAGCTGCACTGAGGTTGATCATTGTTGGTTTGGAAAAGGGGACAGAAGCTGTCTGAAGACTCACAGTGGATAAAAGATTCAGATTTGTAAACGAGTCGTCTATAGGGTGATCTACATGTGGAGTATTCCCCTCGGCTAGTGTTTCTTTTAAACTAAAGGATTTCTTTGTGCCAGTTTTGGCCCTTTTGGAAGCCAAGCGCTGACTTTTCCTGGCTCTCTTTGTCGCTCCAGGTGACTCGTCATCCACTGTAGATGAAACATCGTAGCTGACTTCTCTGTCCACTACGGACGGAACGGAAAACGGCGAGCTGTAGGCATGGGCTGAGGGCACTGGCACGCTTTGAGACTGATTGCTAGCCATGCTTGCTGCAATTAACAAGGCAGAAAGACCCATTTCTGATTTCTCTGATTCCAACCCGTCTGATTGGGTCTCAATAACCATTGGAACTTTGCTAGCTTGCTCTTTTGTAGCCTGTGAACACTCCTCATCATTAGCCTTATTCTTCCTTTTCTTTCTTCTCCGACGTTCATCGTTATAAAAAGACTGTTCTGAGACTTCCTTCCGGACCAAACTGTCCACGTTTTTTAAAAGCAACCTAAGGGATGTAAATGAGACGTCTGCATGACCCTTCTTTCCGTTTTGGCCAGTGAACGAGACCAACGGAAAGCCCTCAAGAGCATGGTATCTGAAAACTTTGTGCTGAGAGATCTTCTTCCTTGAGGTTTCATGTTTCGCATGGAGCCTTCGTGGCGCTGGACGTGCTTTGAGAGGCGGAGATTTGACGAAAACTGTTTCTGGCACAATTTGCATACATTTTTCCCTTTTGTTTTTGTTTCTTGATTTGCACTTTCAATATCTTTGGAATTTCCTGTGAAGGAAGAAAAGAGGAGAGGAGAAATAAAATAAAATAAAGCCATCGCTGGAATGCACATTTTCTGTTAGTACAAATGACAATTTCAAATGACAATTGAATAACTCTAAATTATTACAAAAACTAACTAAATTCATTTCATATGCCTCATTTCATAAGACTAAAAAGTGTCAATTACAAAATGTTCTTGGGATTGTTCATCTGTTCTTGGAAATTCAAACCTATGGGAAAGAGACTCTAAAGCACAACCAGTAGTCACAATCAAAGGAGTGTTGCAAAAACTCAAATGTGTCTTCGAGAATTGCACCACTTGTCCATGGTTTATTTCATTCACAGAAATTTTTCACCTGAGAAATGCTCAGCAAAGATGTTTCCAAAGGAAAGTGGGCCCTCCCATTATCATGTAAAACACTTTGAGGCAATGCTAAATATATAGAGAAAGGCAAAATAAGATGAGTCTATAATTTTTGCTCATCCCAAGGCAAATGTGAGATATCAGACATGTGAGTTTAAAATTTTCAGGACAAAGAATGGATGTGGTTTCTTTTATGAAAAATGAAGGATATATATGCTAGATATGTATACATACATATCCGATACATATCCGACAGGTTACCTGTTGGTTGAAGTCACGCCAGACACTAATGTATCCGACAGTATTAATAAGCTTATTCATGTAGAAGCAGTAGGCCTACATCAAAATACTGATATTGTAAACAATTAAACATTTTCTTTCTCTTAGTTTGCGACAGGAATCTTATTTTGCTATGTTCTGATTCAATTTTTAGAAGCCTTCCCTCATTATCAGTTATTGTGCTGTTAAAAACTTTTCTTCATTTGTTTTTTTTTAACAAAACTTACATTTCTAGGAGGAAACAATAAATTTACTTAAAAATAATATAAGAAATATTCATATCATTGCAAAGCTGAAAGTTTCCTCCATCATAATAAAACAACTTATTCCTCTCAATCATCATAAATCAAAATGTGACAAAATGACACGTGCCAACCTTTTCAAACCAGAAAACAGACTATGACCGTGAAATCTCAATCTAACTTGCAAGACTCCGTAATATTTCAGCAAAGGTTGATAATTTATCTTGAATTAACTCCAATTTAAGGCAAAAAACAAAAACAATTGCCGATTGCTGGGCTTTCTGGCAATGAGCGACAGTTATTTTGTAAATTCAGAATGGTGACTCAGATTTTGATCCCAATCTCTCTGACTCTCTGCCATTAACATGGGGTTTCTTTAAACAAAAATTATAGTTAACCCTCGCATACATACTGTTCAAGGTAAATACAGACTTTGGGATCAAAACATACTAAAAACGTTTTTTTTGGCATGAAGGATGGCAGCTATGAAAATGAGTGGAAATTGTGTGGCACAGGGATATGACCAGGTCCACTATCCTATGACAGCAAATGAGTTAATTAGAGATGACATGAGTTAACAAGAGATGACGTGAGATAATTAGAGATGATGTGAGATAATTAGAGATGATGTGAGTTAATTAGAGATGACGTGAGATAATTAGAGATGACGGAGATAATTAGAGATTAATTAGAGATGACGTGAGTTAAGATGATTGAGTTAATTAGAGATGATGTGAGATAATTAATTAGAGATTAGAGACGATGTGAGTTAATTAGAGATGACGTGAGATAATTAGAGATGATTAATTTAGAGATAATTGATGTGAGTTAATTAGAGATGACGTGAGCTAATTAGAGATGATGTGAGTTAATTAGAGATGACGTGAGTTAATTAGAGATGATGTGAGTTAATTAGAGATGACGTGAGTTAATTAGAGATGATGAGTTAATTAGAGATGATGAAATTAGAGATGACGTGAGTTAATTACAGATGAATGTGAGTTAATTAGAGATGTTGTGAGTTAATTAGAGATGATGTGAGATAATTATAGATGAAAATTGATTAAAGATGATGTGAGTTAATTAGAGATGACCTAAGTTAATCAGTGATGACGTGTCTTAATTAGAGATGACGTATGTCAAAAACTAAACACAATTTATTGAGGAAATGGTTAAAGAAAAGTATTTGACCCACACAGAATAAAGAAAGACAGAAAAGAATACTGTACATCAAACTTTTGTCAGAAATCACAAAAATACACATTCCGCTTATCCTCTTAACTGAAACTTGACACGTGCTTTTAAAAAGGGTTGATAAAAAAATGTATTAGTGATGTCACTTACCATCGCCAAGTGAACTCGGAGCCTGCTTGCCCCTGGTCCTTGCGCGCAATAGCTGCCTCAACGAAGTCGCTGACGGACTGAAGCCTCACGGCGTTCGCGTTGCCAGAAATTTGGCTCAGGATCTTCTGCTAAGTGTTTCTACGTCAGGCAAAGTTTGCTGCACCTGGGGGGCGGTGAGTCCCACAGACGGCGGGTGAGGTAGGTGTGGTTCTTTGACTGATGGCATCCAAGGCCTCCGTGCCGACAATCATGCAGTCGAAGGAAGTAGAGTCAACGGAGACGGCCGGGCTCTTCATGTTTTGTTGCTTTGTGGTGTCAACTAGGCATTTTAGGGCCACCAAGGGACGGTGGGTAGCGACTGGCATAACTGATCGCATGAAAGGCAACGACTGCACCCATCTTGAAACTTGCATACAGCGAGGGCAGAGGGCACGAAGGTCGGGTTTGTTGCGTGCTGCTTTAATTGACTGGCTTTGGAAGTACACTGGGCAGCCTTGGGCGTTATATCGCTTAAAAGGGATGCGATGCACGATGACGTATTTACCACAGGCCTGAGGAGCAGAAATGTTGGAGACTAATTGGTGTATGAAAGCCGGTTGGCTATTTTATCAGCTTCAAAACTTAAGCCGCCACCAAAAAAATAATCATTAAACCAAACAAAGACCTTAAAACACCCCAAACAAAAAGCAATGTCTAACGAGAGAAATAAAAAATTCTTTTTCGGACCAGAAGATGAAGAAAGTCTATGAAACGTTTACCAAAGACAGAAGTCCCACACTATATATAAAGATAAAAAAGATGGATTTACAGTCTGAATCTCCCCACAAGTACTGGCACACCCACTGTACACCAGTTATCCTGAAGCCGCCATTTCATTCAGTCCTTTTCAACTCCTTGAGTACAGCAGCCTGTAAGGTGCTTTGTACGAACATTTTGACAAGATCTTCCTCTACCTACAGCTGGCTACTCATTCACACCTCAATCTATTGAGGAATACAGAAGGAAATACCCTTCCTACGAGTATCAGGTTGTAAAAGAACACCTAGGCCAGCCAAGGAACCAGTGCTGTCATGATTACAAATTTACAACACCACAGTTTCGCAACAACACCTCTAATACACAATAATGATTTTAATCCAAATAATAGCATTCAGAAATGACGGTTCCAAATACATGTAAATTTGAATAATTTTGGGTAATAATTTTGTTATGCAAAAAAAGAAGTATAAATATTGGTGGATATAAAAAATCTCTTTACTAAAAACGGTAAAGAAAAGAAATAAGGAAAGAGGTCTTTATCGTGAATGGTGCCCATACTAGATACCTTCAAACTTCTACTGACTTAAGATACCGACAATGGATGACCCCCCCACCCCCCCATTCTTGTCCACCTCGGCTTTCTAAACCATACAAATAGATTGTAAACAACCTAATCAGTAAACACACAAAAAGAACAAACAAACAACACGCACAGACTGTACCTTTCCATACAACAGTTTGGCGGGCAGACCGGGGCAAAAGTGTATCCTTTCCCAGACACCATCTGAAGCAAGGCCGTGATAGCATTCCTGTCCACCGCGTTTGTTTGCGGTTTGGTGATCATGACGGGCAAGGCCGGTTTGAAGGGAATGGACAGCAGGCATTTACCGTTGGGCTCTAGTGTCAGGCTGATGGGTTCCACGGGAACGGTCAAGACGCGGGTGACCCTGTCGCGGTAGATGATCAGCAGCTCCTCGCCTTTCACATCATGAGAAGCCTGCGTGAAAGGAAAGAAGAGAAGATAAATATTGAATTTGGTTTTACTTTGTTGTTGCAATTTACCATGTCTACCATATGCCTTGATCTCAGGGTAAATCAAAAGGAAACAGCAGGAGGAAAGACAGAAATATGAATGGCTGACAGGATAGTTCTAAGTAGGACACACCAACAGAGTTCACTAACTGCCCATGAAAGAGAATGACACAAAGTGTAGAATTTACAGTCAGAAAGCATGTTTCGGAAGATTCATCACACCTTAAATAATGAATCAACATCTATGAGAGGCAATGACCCATGAAGCTAGGACTACTTGAGTTTATATCACTCACTAGTCGACCCATTTAAGCTGGCTTACAGCCGATTGAACACACTAACAAAGACAAATTCAAACCTTTCCCATTCATTCAAAAGATTTTTTTACACAACTCCTAGCGTTATTTACTATGCTCCGGCCATGCTCAGTGGCATCAGTTGACAAATGGTTAGGCTGTCGGACTGGGGATTATGAGGTCTCGAGTTCAAATTCTACCAAAACTAATTCTGCCGGTGTGTTCCTTTGGAAAGACACTAAACTTGCATCTTCCCACTCCAACCACATGCAAATGGGTACAAGGAGGTAAAAATATATGCGTCACGCTAGCGTCCTGTCCAGGAACATGAAGTGATTATCATAATCACATGTTACGCTTCACCAACAAACGACATTTTCCAAATTTTACAGGAGAGGCAAATAACATAATAACTTACATGATTTTTGTTTAATGATTATGAAATTCAGATATAACACATAATTCAGTTCTTTCTACTTGTTACTGTTCTTACCCATTTGAATAAATTATAAACTTAGCATCAACTGCACTTGTCAGTTTTTGACATCAGTTTTGTGTTGAGTCAAGAAAGTGACAAACACATTTCTCGAATTTGGCACCGAGATGTGAACAAATTGTTTTAAAGAAACCCAACAAGTCCTATGTTGGAATTTCGCAAAAAGAAAAATGCATTAAAAACAACTAATTTAAGAGGAATTATTAAAGATGTCGTTTGTAAAAAAATAATGTCTACTAAATTGTATAAGTTTGCTGAACAAATCAAATTACTGACAATTGACTTAATAAGTCCGTCAGTCATTTCAATGCAAGTGGGGACAGCTTAAATTTGTTTTACCATGCTTTTAACCCAACAATTGAATCTGAGGTTGATTTTTGTTTATAATAAAAGATGACTTTAACATAAGGTAAGGACACATTATTTGAATGCATTACGTTTAGCGTAGCTTGTGATAAGTAAAAAAATAAATTAAGAGTTGTTTTAGATAACCATGCGTAAACAGCGCAGGCAAAAAAACGTCGGCCTTAGGCTAGAACCACACCGGCGTCGGGCCCGACGGTCAGACCCGACCCGACGTTTTTTTGCCGGCTGTGCCACCCATACCGCCAGCGGAACCCGACGGTCAGACAACACAGGCATTTGTACTTTTGTAGAAAATGGCGTGTAGCAGGAGAAGAAAATTGTTGTTGTTACTGTGGCTAAGAAGAAGGATACGAAGGCACAATAGCTCATCAAAACGATTTTGGGTCCATCCCATACAACAAAAGCGGAAATCTCTTGGTGAGTTTCACCACCTATATCCTCTGTTGTGATGAAGCGGGTCTTTCTTGTTGTAAATAGACGATCGATGCTGTACGCAAAGAATCAATGCTTCGTCATCCATTGTCAACCGACCAAGTTCTGAGAAATGCATCCTCCAGTCCACCGCTTGAGATTGCAAAATGCTATTAATAGAAATGTGGCGGGAAAAGGGATATAATTTGTAAGGAAAAACCTATAAAATTGTCTCCCATTTCGCCCGACGGACGGCGTGGAATGAACACGTTCTTCCTAAAAGTCGGCTCCGGGACGTCGGGTTTCGGTGTGGATGGATCGTCGTTTTTTGTTACCTGACACTACTAATGAGCCGGGTTGCATTTTTTTCCCACGGAAATATGTCCGGTCTGACCGTCGGGCCCGACGCCGGTGTGGGTCTACCCTAAGCTCGCTCGCCTCGACCGGTGCTCATTCTTTTGCACCGGTCTGGTCTGACCGTCGGGTCTGATGTCGGTGTGGGTCTACTCTAGCGTGTTCATTCCACACCGACCGTCGGGCAAAAGGGGAGACAATTATAGGGGTCCTTTCACCTAAATAATCTCCCCTTTTTCCGCCGCGCGTAACATTTCGCAATCAATAATACAAGTGGTGGTGACGTGAATACTTTTCTCAGAACTGATAATTTATCATTATCAACCATGGATGATGAAAGCCTCATTCTATGCGTCCAACATCGACCAATTTACGACAATAAAAAAAAAGAAAGATTGCATTGTAACAGTTTCTTCCTTTGTTAAAGCCTCTCTACAGATTTTTTTAGCAATTCGTTGAAAAACTTGTTTTCATGCGGAAATATTTTATGAATCTTTCACTGTTTTCAACGAGTTGGGGACATAAATGGTGGAACTCGCCAAGAGATTTCCTCTTTTGTTGTACGGGATGAAACCAAAATCGTTTAGATCGATGCTGCTTTGCTTGCCTTCTTCTTAACCACAATAATAACAGAAACTTTCTCCGCCTGCTACATGCCATTTTTTAAAAGACAGCGTTGTCTGACCGTCGGTTACCGGCGGCTGTATGCGCCGCAGCCGGCAAAACAAATCGTCGGATCTGGTCTGACCGCTGGGTCTGATGTCGGTGTGGGTCTAGCCTTGAATATGTGCAGACATGCAACGCCATTCACACAGAACACCCTGCACTCTGGTCAAATGTCACATCACATCCAATTCTCCTATCCCATCACATTCTATGATATAATTCTATCCACATCCAAGGTCATTCTGGTAGGATGGGGAGACAGAGAGCAGGGAGGGAGCAAGAGAGAGGAGGGAGGGAGCGAGAGAGAGAGAAAGGGGAGGGAGCGAGAGAAAGAGAGGGGGAGAAAGAGAGGGGGAGAAAGAGAGAGAGGGGGGGGGAGAAAGAGAGAGAGAGAAAGAGAGAAAGCGAGAGAGGGGGAGAGCGAGAGAGAGGGAGAGCGTGAGGGAGAGATAGAGGGACAGAGAGCGATAGGGAGAGAGAGAGAGAGAGAGAGAGAGAGAGAGAGAGAGAGAGAGAGAGAGAGAGAGAGAGAGAGAGAGAGAGAGAGAGAGAGAGAGAGAGAGAGAGAGAGAGAGAGAAAGTGTCGCATGCATGTATGCAAAGGCCACGTATCATATGCACATACAAACACGCAGCGATTTGAATAGGGCATTGTGCTCCCAAACCGGTTTGAGAGTTGACTAGGGAGCCATGAGCCGTCTCAGCTCTATCAATGGATCTTACCATGTTTTTATATCGTGAACAGCTTTTTTTATCACCTCTCGACCTACTTCCTGGTGATGATAGCAGACATACAGAGATAGAGATAGATAGATAGATAGATAGATAGATATATATAGAGAGAGAGAGATAGAGAGAGAGATAGATAGAGATAGAGAGAGAGAGAGAGAGAGAGAGAGAGAGAGAGAGAGAGAGAGAGAGAGAGAGAGAGTGTGTGTGTGAGTGTGTGTGTGTGTGTGTGTTAACAAACAGCCACAAACCGAGCGGAAGTCAGATAATGCAACACAAAAGCCTAAGAGTATCACAACTCTGCTCGACGCTTTAGTTCTGTTATCATCATGTGAATAGCCCATCACAACGTCCGTCACGGGCTTTCTAAAGGCCCACAATAATAGTAATAGCATTACAGTCTCGACGATAAAACTTCGTGCAAATTAGCACAGCACGAAATGGCGACCTTCTTCATGTATCCGTCAAGAAGGTCGCCATTTCGAAAGAGTTAATTTGCGCAAGTCTACATTCGACTATCTTTCCCTATGACGGAAGACAAAACATCCTCTCCTCCCTCCTCTCTCTCTCTCTCTCTCTCTCTCTCTCTCTCTCTCTCAATCCATAGCTCCACTCACTGGCTAGTTTTTTGTTACATTCAACAGGTTGTGTGATGCTACGTCCCAATGTGTACCAATTATTATTTCATTTATGATATGAAACTGCTACTCATGGTGACTTAATGGGGGGGGAGGCAAAGTGGCCTAGAAATGTTGCCAACACAGAGAGAGAGAGAGAGAGAGAGAGAGAGAGAGAGAGAGAGAGAGAGAGAGAGAGAGAGGGGGGATTAAAGGGAGGAGAGGATTAGAGAGAGAGGGAGTGAGAGAATGGGGGAGAGACACAGAGAGACAGCCAGACAGAAAGAGACACAGAGAGAGACAGACAGACAGAGAGAGAGAGAGAGAGAGAGAGAGAGAGAGAGAGAGAGAGAGAGAGAGAGAGAGAGAGAGAGAGAGAGAGAGAGAGAGAGAGAGAGAGAGAGAGAGAGAGAGAGAGCGAGAGAGTGAGACAGAGAGAGTGAGAGCAACAAATCGATGGACAAGGGAAACGTATCAAAGAGCAGAGGAAGAATACTAAACTAAAAAAAAAAAAACATTGGGGGGGGGGAACCCCAACACCAAAACAGGAATGAAACAAACAGGAAAGCAACAAGAGAAAAAATCAATAGAGCTCGCGCCAAGTTGACGAGAAATCCTGCAAAAACTAGCGGGAGAGGCAGAGGGCAGGGAAACATTGCCTGACATCCACACCACACACAAGCAAAACGACTTCGGTTATTTCATTGAAATTTACCCACCATTGTGGTGATCTCATGGTGAATTAAGAGGACACAGCCAGATGAAAAGTAAGTGAAAGAAGGAAAGGAACAAAGTAAGACCTACCAGCATCCCCTGTCAACCGCCCGCCTTCGGTTATTAATTAAGGCGTTTGTCAGTCCGGTGACAAGGACATATTAGATTTGATACATGGCTTAGTGAGGGGCTCAATTCAAATAAATAATAACGTCTCAAAACCAAAGTGGCTTTTGTTCACCCCAGTGAATAAACCAAATGTCTTAATACCAAAGTGGCTATTTTCACCCCAGTGAATAAACCAAATGTCTCAAAACCAAAGTGGCTTTGTTCACCCCAGTGAATAAACCAAATGTCTTAACACCAAAGTGGCTTTGTTCACCCCAGTGAATAAACCAAATGTCTTAACACCAAAGTGGCTATTTTCACCCAAGTAAATAAACTAAATGTCTCAACACCAAAATGGCTATCATCATCACCCCGGTGGATAAACCAAATTCTCAACGCTAAATGTCTCTACACAAAAGTGGCTAATTTCAAAATAGTTATCATCACCCAGTGAATAAACCAAATGTCTCAACATCAAAGTGGTTATCATCACTCAGTGAATAAACCAAATGTCTCAACATCAAAGTGGTTATCATCACTTAGTGAAGAAACCAAATGTCTCAACATCAAAGTGGTTATCATAACTCAGTGAAGAAACCAAATGTCTCAACACCAAAGTGGTTATTATCACTCAGTGAATAAACCAAATGCGAGCAGTATGAATCATTGCCACCATTGCCAATGTCAGTACAATGTCACATGAGCTACCCTGATATACTATTATCAACCAGTGTGCCATGTGGCTCACATGACTTATATCAATTAGTGTGTCATGCGAGCTACAAGCGGCGTACAAGTGTGTATTAGACCCATTAAATGCACTTGTAGACAATGGTATAATCAAGTCTCACAGCATGGCCAATGACTAAGCAGCACCATGGGTGAAAGTGATCAGCCTTCTTATGGTCTGAAAACCAACTCCTAAATTTGAAATGGCCTGAAAATCAACTCCTAAATTTGAATTGACCTGAAAACCAACTCCCAGATTTGAATTGGCCTGAAAATCAACTCCTAAATTTGAATTGACCTGAAAGCCAACTCCCAAATTTGAATTGGCCTGAAAACCAGCTCTCAAATCTGAATTGATCTGAAACCCAACTTCAAAATTTGAATGGGCCTGGCACCAACAGATGACCGGCAGTATCAACCAGGCCCCGGCAGACATTCACTCAGGAACAAAATCTGTCATGGTTTGCTATTTGAGGGAAAGAGGGACGGAGGAGGTGGGGACATTTTGTTTTTGTTTAGATTTTGTTCTCCTCTTTTATTGGATTAAATGGAGAAATAATCACAAAGTTATTGCTACACGTATCGTCATGCAGGCAATGGAAGTGGAGACAGCTCAATGCCACAAGATCTATATATAAAAAAGCGGTTAAGCAGTTTTATCTTTCTTTAAATGTAGGACACGTAACGTTATATAACCACTTGCACATTTTACCCGTGAAGGAAAGTGGTGTTCCAGACAAATTAAGTGTCAAAATTGGGGGCGAGAGGGTGGGGGTTGTTACCTTGCTGTTGCATTTTGAATCCGCGAGACGTGCAGCGCCACAGAATCGCCCCCCCCCCTTGCCATTCGTTCAAACGACAGAGTTGCACTTTTGACAGGAAGAGAGAGAGACAGTAACAAGTTAGTGGTATAAATCGAGACACGCACAGTGCCCAGTATCATAGCTTACCATCAGGTTGGTATTGGGGGGGGGGGGGGGCAAAACCAGTCACAAGTGTGTCCTGAGTCCCAGTCTTACTCCAAGCCAAGCTGCCGTGCCCAACTCGGACTCGCCCCAAAGGGCAACACTAGTAACAGTGCAAACAATGAGTCAACACACGGTTTGCACGTCGCGCAGGTAGCGTACACTTTCACTGCATATGTCATAACACATGTACAGCGTCTCGCATTTTCACCCAATTGCCTTTACCAAAACAGAGTTGAAATGTGTCTAAGTAGTTGACAGAACGCATGTAGTACACCTACTAAAAACACGCCGAACATGTGTGCATGGGCCAAGAACAGAGCTGAAATAATAATGTCTAAGCAGTTGACAGAACACGTGTAGTACACTTAATTAAATTTAAAAAACGTCACACCTCTGTGCAGAGTATACTAACGACCGATGACGAAGAGCCAACACTACTACGTAAGTAGAAATCATATCATATTTAGGATTGTTTTCTCACCTGTTATATATACATTCAATGTTGAACACTAGGACGATGGATAAAAGCTTTTGACACAATTCCACGCCACTGTACCACGCTACAAGCCGTTATGACTATAATATCGTTTAACAGAAGGGTTGGTGGAAACGAATGGAGGGGTGGCATCATTTCAAGCTGCGGTGACACTCGTAATAATAAGATACAAATACATATACACCCAAACCAGTAAAACGCGTGTTTGTTTCATTGAAAGTAACTTACCCCGTCCATCATATGCGGTAATCGCAGGAACACTTAAAGGAAACCGCAAGATGAAATATAAACGGGACAGGAGAGAAGAAGAACTCACCAGCAGCCCCCGCCGACACCGACCAATACAACTTGACTCTCTGACGTGAAAGAGCTACAGTCAAAAACGACAAATTTCCTTTAACTAGGGATTGGTATATTGCATTGGGGAGGGGGCAATAAGAGGGCCAAAACCATTTGCCCGGACTGAGAAGCAAACTCAGACCTCCAGGCTGGGTGGTAGTCAGACGCTCTACCCACTGAGCTAGCGACGCCTACGATAAATGCATATTTACATCATCCATTTCCTCCCAGACTGAAAACAGCTTTCCAAGTTGGCTCACCACTGAGGAAGACGCCGGCAGCGAGGCATCACCGGCTCAGCAGCGCGCCAATGACTTTGTCCAAATTTCACACAAATCCATTTTTATGAAAAAGGCTCTAGAACAGTCTCAAGCCCCCAGCAGGAAAGAGAACGAAAGGCAAGTGAAGTTCCGAAGATTTGTTTGTTTAATTGAAATTTACCCTGTCCGCCATACTACATGCAGTGATCTCGGGCAGAGCTAAGAGGAAACAGCAAACGATATAAAAATAAGTGAAAGAGAAAAGGAGGGTAGAAGTAAGACGTAGCAGCACCCCCCCCCACGAAATTGGGAGGAAACGGAGACCAAAACAAAAACACAAATTTAATTCTCGACTGAGACTGATTGAAAACATCAAAATTCTCGACTGAGAATCGGACGATGATTGAAAACATCCGAATTCTCGACTGAGAATCTGAAGTCTGATGATGCTTGTGAACATCAGAATTCTCGACTGAGAATCTGAAATTCTGATGATGCTCAGAACATCAGAATTCTCGATTGAGAATCCGATGATGATTGTAAACATCCAAATTATTGACTGAGAATCTGATGGTTGTAAAGATCAAAATTGTCGACTGAGAAGCTGATGGTTGTAAACATCAAAACTCTCGACTAAGAATCTTATGATGATTGTAGACATCAAAATTCTCGACTGAGAATCACGCGATGATTGTAAATATCAAAATTTTGACTGAGACTCTGATGATGATTGTAAATGTCAAAATTCTCGACTGAGACTCTGATGATGATGATTGCAAACATCCTAGTAAGGAAACTTACGATTTCTGAGCCGACGTCCATACACTCATCGCAACCATAGCGTGCACCACTATGGTGAGTTTGGTAGATTCCTTACTGCTAGGACTACCCACTGTGCTGCCCAATGACGTAAACGCACATCTCTCTTGTTTTGTTTTGTTTTTGGTTTTTGTGTGTGTGTGTGTGTGTGCGCGCTGTTTTTAACAGTAGCATTCTTTACGCATGACACACTCGTCTAGGGTGAAAGGTAAATCACACATTTTTTTGACAAATCGGTCTGATCACCGGGAGGCGGAGGAAGAGAAACTCTACGCCGACACCCTGTACCAACAAATCACGTACGGCATTGGTTCCTAAAAATAAAATGTTAAATATCCAAACGCACCAGTACTGTTATGTTGAAAGATAATGTTATCACGATCACTCAAAGCACAGTGAATGCCATATATACAAAATGAAATCAAAACAGAAAAAACAATATATTTAAAATAAATAAATAAATATATATATATATATATATATATATATATATATATATATATATATATATATATATATATATATCATATACATAATAACATATATATAGATAATTTATATACATATCATATAGATAATTTATATACATATCATATAGATAATTTATATACATATCATATACATAATAACACGCATATCATAAATAATACATATATATATATATATATATATATATATATATATATATATATATATATATATATATATATATAATAATATATGTATATCATATACATAATAATATATATACATCATATACATAATATATATATATATATATATATATATATATATATATATATCATATCATATACATAAAGTATACACACACGTTGTGTGAAAAGGGGACTCGGTGGCCCAGAGGCAAGATGTCGGCTTCTCAAACAGGACGTGGGTGCTCCCGCGACATGTTGAACATTGTTCTTTGTAAAACCCACCCATGCCCTGGTCCAGGTAGGTGACTTGACACCTAGGCCCATCGGAGACGACGATAAAGAGGAGGTTCCGTAAGCAGATCCCATTACACACGACTCAATTTTAGACACAGAGCGTAGACCACCAGATGTTGTCACGACACATACCCTTAAACTTATGGCAGATGGACGGTTCCTTTGAGATGCTCACTATACAGTATTTCGTTCGTTGGAATAGACTGACACACACACACACATTCTCTCTCTCTCTCTCTCTCTCTCTCTCTCTCTCTCTCTCTCTCTCTCTCTCTCTCTCTCTCTCTCTCTCTCTCTCTCTCTCTCTCTCTCTCTCTCTCTCTCTCTCCGCAATGAAGGACAGGGTAAATTTCAAAGAAATAAACAAAGATGT
>JAXRKP010000501.1:107500-120000 GCA_037039925.1 Doris montereyensis
TTGTCGTAATGGCTAAAGGCGACCCACATTGCGCCTTGACTAAATTCGATTTCATACTCTCATACATACATACATATTATCACTTGGGTCAACTGTACAAAGCAATGGGGAATGTGAGTGAGAAGTGAAAAAGAGAACCCAAGCAGGATGGAATGGATGGAGGAAAGTGACAGGAGCGATATGTGATAAGCAGACATTTGCAAAAGATGAAAGGGAAGGTGTGCAGCACATCAGTTGGTCCAGCAGTGATGTATGGCCTGGAAACCGTTGCCTTGACAAAACAACAAGAAGAAGAGTTACAGGTGAATGAGATACAGATGTTGCGGTTCGCCTTGGGTGTGTCAAAGTTGAATAAGAATCGGAATAAACACATCCGAAGGGGAAACCCAAATAGTTTGGCCCTGAAGCAAAGTTAGGGAAGGCAGACTGAGATGGTACGGACATGTAAAGAGAAGAAATACATTGGAAAGAAGATATTGAGGGCAGACATGCCGGGCAGGAAGAAGAGGGGAAGACCAAAACAAAGATATATGGACATGGTGCAGGACGACGTGAAGATAGTTGGTGCAAGAGATGGGGACGAACAGGATAGGACAAAGTGGAGAAAGGTGATCTGGAGACCCCTAACAGGAAAAGCCGAAAAAGAAGATACATACATACGAAATCTCACTTAAACCCTCAGGAGCCACAGCACCGACAACCTCTATACTTCGCATGTAAATTCCAAATAGCCTGCTTTATGTTTTTAGCGAATAAACTCTTGGATCAAATCAGTATTCCAATTGATTACAAGAAATTGTTTTGCTTGCGATCTACACAACTTTTTATTGTTACTAGATTTAACTTCTCGATATCCAGTCATTACAATAAAAAGCCAGCGTAACTTCAGTATCCAGTACTAATTTGATCTAATAATCATAGTTGATATCACCCGTAAACAACACAGTGGTTTCTGAGTTAACCGCATTCAAAGTTCAAGGGAGCCAACATTATCTACGGGCATAGATATAAATATACACACCGATATAGATATAAAAATATCTAATATAATCTTACTTTGTAAACATCAATCTTTAAGTAAAAGTGAATGTCTCACCAAAGGGATAGTTTCTAAAAATGCTTACCCGATATGATAAATCCCTGAATTCTGGTTCAGTTTTGATTACATGAAGACACTCTTGTAAAAACGGGCTGGCTACAAGCTCTACTTGAGATGCCTCACTTGTCACATAAATCTTTTCCATGTCAGGAGGTATATCCCTGTCTTTGGAAATATGATTGATCCACGTGTGATCACTGTCTATGGAACTAGCATCCTCTGAAAGTCCAGGGCCATGCTCATTTGAAATAAAAGTACTTTCCCAACAATCATCTTCCTGAAAGTATTTCTAGGCAGGGAAGGAGGAAACAGAATAGAAAGAAGTTTATCAATTATCAGTAATTTATAAAATTACATAAAATTCTAGGTGAACATTTAATTCAAAGGTAAAACAGAAAACAGTAAAGCCCAGAAACAAGAAATGAACAGGATATCAATTACAACGAGAACAGCTAAGGAGAAGGAAAAATTCATGTGAAATCAACGCAATAATATAATACAAGACAGGTGGACCAATACAATATCACATCTCAAACTTTAAAGGCTAATAACTTTGTAATCAGTAAATTTATTTCAAATTTCCTTTGACAGTCTGATAGAGCACTTAATGAGGTGTTTAGCTCCCACTGATAGATATAATATTTATAAGACAAAACGTGGAAGGGGGGTAAAATAAAATGCACAATTTTGAGGCCACAAGTCAAATGGAAAGGTGATGGGGTCATGATTGCTACCCAATGGTTTTTAACATATTTTTCTACACATATCTGATTTTTTTGTGTAGAATGTGATATTTCCCAAGGCTCAGAACTTAGTGCTCTTCAGTGTATACTCTTTATGTGCATCCATTCATAATAAGTAATAGAATCTTCTAGAATTTGTACCCATGTGCATGCAACTGACACACAAATATAGTTTCCCAATACATTTAAAAGTAAAGATGAAACACTGGGAATTTTAACCATTATACGAGGCATGTCTAAATTAGCTGAAAAGAATCTTTTTTTAATGTTATCATATGGTTGCCATGGGAACACCACCATCTTGAATTACCTACAACTTCAACTCAAATAGTTTCTGAAACATCGACTCCTTGCAGCCATTAAAATTTTATTCAAAAGTGTCATATGAAAATCTTTTAAAATCTCATAACTCTCATCTGAAAATCCCGGAGGTCCTTTCGACGTGTCAAAAAACCCCCGGAAAATACGGGGAAAACCCCCATTCCTGTAATGTCCATGTTTTGGGAGGTAAGATGACCATGTAAGGCATGTCACCACACCATGATAAGCAAAATTGCATTTCGATCAAGCAGATATGAAGTCTGCGTTAAGTAAGTAGTTTGTAATACAAGACCCAGGGATGTAAATGGCAAATGTAAAAAATCTGAAAGTCTCTGAAATGTGAAACTTTTAGACACTGAGCACCTCCTGTACCGTACTTATTCTCACATTTACAATAACAGTACCATGCAATGCCATCTTTTTCAACCTTCCTGATATAACTAGAAGGGAATTCACCGTTACAATTTTTAGGTGACAGCCATTCTCAGCTGAATTTGTTCTTAGAACTTAGATCAGTGACATCTACTGTTTTTCAGCTCTTTATGTTACTTTTTTTTTTTTTATCTTGTTCATGTATTTGAGGGGGGGGGGGGGGGGGATATCTAATTTTTAATTACCTGATCTAGTTTTCAAGCAATACAGGTACATAAGGGTGAATTTATCCAACAGCTAACAATGTAAGTTACATTTTTTTGTAATATTTGAGAATGATTTTCGACGTGACTATTCGTCATGACAAATACAAGAGAGAGAAAATGCCATTCATCATCAGTATCGGATGTATTGCCGATCATGGATGACAAATCAAGTACAATTTTGATACTGGCCGGTACTCGAGTACGTTCTTGCGGTAAGCGCATCATTTCATTGTTCCCAGCCTCATTCAGCAATTGATTGCCGAGCTGACAGCTTCACCAGTGACAATATCCGTCAACCTTGCTGTGGGGTCCTCTTTTGAGTCCTACAACGATTTCTTTTACAGGAAATCTAGATATTAGCTCTAGATCTAAGATTAAATCTAGATCCAAGTATTTCACAAGACACAAATTTAGAGACGGAGGGACAGAAACACAAGACCAAGAAAGATAGACAGAAGGAGAGTGACATACATGTACAAGAGACACACATACACACACATATATTTTCAGATCAAATCAGACATGCCACATAGATCTAGACCTAATGATGAACAGTGACAGAAGACCTAAGAAAGAGACAAGGCGAGTAAGACACACTTACACACATGTGACTGAAAGAGACAGAGAGACAAACACAAGACCAAGAAAGATTGAAGGAGCGAGACACACATACACATACGTTCCCATCCCAAATATTCATCTGTAACGTATCCCATCCAGGGGAAAATAGTCAAATAATAACAAAATAATATCATCATTAGATCTACCGTACACAAAATCTATTCCTAATTTAACATGTTCAGGTCCATCATTCATCATGAATGACGTATAGTGGCAAAGTCTGTCCGCCATTATTGCGAACTGAATCAGGGACAAGCTTCTTTCACCATTAATGATGGATAATGGTCTATCCGTCATAATGACAAATAATGCTGGTAATGAATTTTTGCACATCGAGACAGTAAAATTTAAAGACAAGTAGAAAGAGTATGAGGATACACAGGTATTATCTTTCCGAGGAAAACTGTGCTAGACCGAGAGTGATGTGATGAAGATTTGATTTGAGTCAGCTAAGATAGCAAACATTGTGAAGATTGAAAGAGTCAAAGGAGTGAAGGGGCAAATTGGAAGCTGGTGGTTAATTCGTAGTTTGGGCATGAAAGTCTTTAACTCGTTGATGTAGAGAGGCGGAAAACAATCAATGTATCGCTACCGCTCTGATCAAAGGCCCCAAGTGGCATAATTTCAGGGTTTTTTTTCCATAAATCGGAAGCTTACTACCTGATACCTGGGCAGTGGACAGGTAAGCACCTGTACGGGGAGTAGATGATTCCGTCCTCCACGAGTCTCCTGCTGCCTTGCAGGCAGGTCTTGGCTAACCAAAGGCTAAGGGATTAACCCTGAAAGAAAACAACCTGCTGCCTTGCAGGCTGGTCTTGACTGACCAAAGGCTAAGAGAGTTAACCCTGACAGAAAATAACCTGATGCCTTGCAGGCTGGTTTTGAATGACTAAAGGCTAAGGGAGTTAACCCTGACAGAAAATAACAAAGCCTGGTAGGGGACTCAAGGTGGCAGCCCCACCTAGGGTACAGTGGGCTAATCCCCTGCTTACCAAAAACCAAACTGATTCAGAAAAATAAATATAATATAATCGGCTTGATCTTTCGAAGACGAACTTGGAAACAAATAAGGACTGATTTTTGGAACATGGAATGTTAAGGCAATAAATGGAAAAGAGTTAGAATTAGTTAAGAAATGGAAAAATTCAAAGTAGATATTTTGGCCATTACAGAAACACAAGCTACTAGAAAGTCGGAAATTTATACGCCTCGGCTATTAGAGGTAAATATTAAATCAAAAGGACAAGAAATTAAATTATTAATAGCTTATGGACCAAATGAAGACGCAACTAAAGAAAAAAAGATTTGTTCGAAAACGATTTACAAATAGCTGCAGAGAATCTTAAACCCAAACAGGAATTAATGCTTATAGGAGATTTAAACGCTAGAGTAGTCAACAGTGTAGAAACGTCAGGATGAGTAATAGGTAAAGAAGGAGAGACAACAACTTCTCCAAGTGGAGAGAGACTAATAGATTTGTGCCTAAACAATAACATGAAAATAGCCAACACCTTTTTTCCTCATAAAGATACCCACAAATATTCAAGACTAAATGAAGATAGGTGTGAAAAGTCAGTGATAGACTACATAACAGTTAGCAGCTCCCTCTTTTACCTTACATTGGATGCAACAGTAAATAGGTGAGCAGAAATATTTAGTGATCATCACTTAGTGATTTCCAAAATGAGATTACTGACTGAAGAAAACAAACAAAAGGAAAGAGAAGAAAGATACTAAACTTAACATATAGGAACTAAATAAACCAGTAGTAAAACAGCTACCAATCTAGGATAAAAGATTTATCAATGAAAGACAGATGGATCTGAATGCTAGCACAATAGAAGAAAAGTGGCAGATGTATATAAAGAAACATTCCTCAATTGTACTAAAGAGGTCTGTGGTAGGAAACAAATTAAAGGAGATGGGAAAAGAGCAGCATGGTGGAATGAGAATGTCAAGACTAAGATCAAAGAAAAGAAGGATGCCTGGAAGAAATACTTGCAAACAAAGAGACCAGAGGATAGGATAGATTACAATAATTACATGAGTAAAAGAACTATCGCCAAAGAGGAAGTTGGGACTTAGCGTTCCAGGAAAAGTATATGCCAGGATACCGGAAATGAGACTAAGGAAAAGAGTAAAGGATCAGATTGAATTTAGACCGGAAGAAGTGTACAAGACCACATACAATTAGACAAATAATAGAAAAATTCCTTGAGAGAAACATTGACTTGCACCTGTGTTTTATTGACTTAGAAATGGCATTTGACACTGTGAGAAGGGACAAACTATAGCATTCCTTAAAGAAACACAATGTAGAGCAAAATTTAATAGAAACCATTAAAAGTGTTTAGAAAACACCAACATGTGCAGTCAGAGTAGCTGGAAACATATCTGCAGAATTTGATGTAGATATAGGAGTAGACAGGATTGTATCCCAAGTCCTCTTTTGTTTATCACATTTATGAATTCAGTCACAAATTCATCCTCAAAAATTGCTGATGATTTGGTTCTGTTTGGAAAAACAGAGAAAGTGACCTTCAGTCAAATATCAAAATTATGAACAATGAATTAAATAAAAGAGGAATGAGAGTAAATGCAAAGAAAACCAAAACAAGGCTAGTAACTAGGGAAGCTAAAACACAAAATATTAATTGGGCAGGGAGAGTTTAGAACAAGTTCAAAGCTACAATTACCTAGGAGTAATGATTAACTAAGAGAAAAAATCAGGCAGAGAATCCAAAAAGGCAAGTGCAATATATAACTATCTAGGAAAGGCTTTTGTAGGCAAGCAAGAATTGTCAACAAAGACCAAAATGGCAGTATACAATACAGTCTATTGTCCTACTCTCCTCTATGGCAGCGAAACCAGGACCTCAGACAGTAGAGAATACAGCAGAATACAGGCAGCTGAAATGAAATATCTAAGAAGAGTAATAGGCAAAACTAAAAGAGACAAAATCAGAAACACCACAATAAGAGATCAAATCAAAGAGGATGGCATAAAAACTAAGATAGAAACAAATCAATTGAGATGGTTTGGGCATGTAAACAGAATGAATGACAATAGAATAGCTAAATCAGTACACAGTGCTAAAACCCAAGATAAAAGATCAAAAGGCAGACCTCGGAGAAAGTGGGAAGAAGATATAAGAGGCATTGAAGCATAGAAATTTAACATTTTTGGAAGGAAACAGAAAATGCCAGGACAGGGCATCCTGGAGAAAGATTATCTCGGGCATCTGAACCCATACACCGAAAGGTAGAATGGGAATTGATAGAGAAAGAAAGAAAGACTACCTGGTACATACATGGGTAAAACCCTGGGTTAAAAAAAATTGAAAGAAAGTGCATTTATTCACCACTATACAAAAGACTAATATCCATTAGCCTATCATTCAACTCTGTTCAAAGGGCGAAAATGCCATTGTTCCGGCCAATTGGCTCGTTTGCTCTTTGGTCGGACAATGAATTTAAGAGTTGTGTTCCCATTATGACGTAATTCTGACGTGTCAAAATCGCTAAAGCCACAACTTCATTTCTATTTACATGACCTGTGATGTTTTTAAACTAATTTTTATTAAAGTGATTAATTCATGATTGGAGGTCAATCTTTTTATTATTTGGCCCTGGTTGTCTTGTCGAGAATTGCCCTACAGAGACAAACAATAAAATTGACACATACCAGTCCACAATCGGAAGCGAAATATTGTCATGATATTAATACTGTAGCACCTTTAATTGTATCCAGTATGATTGGACCTATAAAAAAACGGGTATCTTTGCTGTTAGCATTCCCAAAGGATAAATTCTTTTAAAAACTTAGTATGATCATTCCTCGACAGGTAATTATCTATTAATGCAATGCTTACTCTTCTTTTTTTAACAAAAACGGCACTAAAGATACTAACGTTACGTCGTACAAAGTGTGTGATCAAGACCAAGTATGGCACTATCGTGTTCTGTGCAAAGGCGAATGCGTAAGGTACACACAGGGGTGACGCTTAGGGCATTTAAACAGCACAAAATTCTGTGTTCAACAGTTGTATATCCAGTTTTTCTTCAATATAATCACAAATTTCTATTTTTAGGTGAGCATTTCTGACAGTATTCTTAATGTTATTAAATAATCTAGATTTACTGTTAATGCAAAGTTAACATCAGCTTTTTGCTTCTCCTGTAAAATTTGGTGAATGGCACTTAGGGCTGTTGATCAGAGAGGTAGTCAGTAGTGATATGTGTCTAATCAATTGGATGGAGATAGTTTAATCCAATAGAAGGTGGAGAAGGTTATTCCATTCCAAAATGAGGGATCCACAAAGGTGACAAATTTACTTGCATGGCAAAGTTCCCTGCCTCTACCCCAGCAAATTGTCAATGGTTTACCTGACTACAAAACTACCAAATGTCTTAGACGCAGTCAAACATAATATAGAGGCCTTTAAAAATCCTGACCACGGTAACAATTAAATAATGGAGCCAACTTACACTGTGAACTGGAGATATCCTCTCATATGGTTGAACAAACATACTTTCCAACACCGTAGTCATTTTAAGTTCATTTGTTTTAAACTACAAAAGGCTCTCTCACTGTGAACTTGACCTGACAATGATTTCCTACTCAGTGTGTTCTCTGGCAAGCCCTAAATCTAGAATTGTATTCCATTTCTATAATCTAGGTATAGATCTAAATCCCAACACAGCAAGATGAGAGAAATTATGAAGATTAGTTCAGATCTAATCAAATCTAGAGATCTTATACACTTAAATTCTTAGGAGACTGATTTGACTCCTCTTGATTTTACAATCTAGATCTATTTATAAAACTTATTCAGAATCACTGTTTTAATCACAGCAATGATCATTGTCTAAAGTTAATCTAGTTACTAAAGTGAAACAAAGTTTTCTTGACAAATACATAGAAGACTGATTTAACCCTGAAATGACTCATTAGGAACACATTATCTTGACACATGACAGTAGATTCCAGATTGTATCTCTTCTGGTAAAGACAAAGGCGTAGGAGATCTATTCTATAGTCAAAGTCAACATTCTGAACCCTAATTAAGATAATGAACGTAGATCTAGATCTTCCCCGCTTATTTACTACGATAGTGAACAATTGTGTTGACACCATTTACGGACTTACGTAAAATCATAAGTAAACGTAAAGGTAGATCAAATGTTGCAAGTATTACATCATGACGTAGAGACCAGGAACATAAATTTATTCTACGAACAGAACACATCCTTCTAGTTCGGGGAACGACGGCAATTCCCAATGCCATTTCCGTTAATTACGCATTTGCTGTTTGGTTGTCACAGTGCAAGCCACACCGAGCTCGGTTTCTTCATCTTAGAGGGATTCCGAGAAGAGATTGACGGCCACGAGGAATAAATAGAAGGAACAAGAAGAGCTTTCGGTTATTATGCCCTACATTCATTACAGAAGAGTTAACATTCACTGTATGGTAGTAGCTTACCAGCAATCCAGATTTAGGCCATTGTCATGATGTTTATTACTAGGTTTGGCATATGTTTTCCAATGCAACATGAAAGCAAAACATGAAAAAGACAAAAAGGCCTAGCGACTATTCCTCCCAACCGGAAGGAAATACTTGACCCAGCAGAGAACACACCCGGATACACAGGTAGATTCGGAATTCGATTGGTCGTCGATTCTTGCTAAGCGGAAACTTCCTTGTAAAAGAGATCACGTGGTCTGAGGTCGCCTTGCTTTGCACAGAAAGTAGGTCAATAAAAAAAAACGAGGCCATAGCACGCTACGAGTCTTCAACTTCAAGTGAAACAATGGGCGAAGACTGAGCAAGTTGGCAAACGTGCAGCTTCATCACTGGTGAAAATATGGCGAAATATGACAATAAGTGACAACTCCACCAATAAAGACAGAACAAACAAGTGACGTTTCTGGTATAACCCTTCGTCAGACAACAAACGAGAAATATCTAGAATCTAGATCTAAGTACTAGATATACCTCAGGCATCACACAATGTGATATATTTATCAGTCAAAGATAGAGCTAGAGCAGGAGTATGTCTCCTAGTGCATAAAAGGCATAAAAAGCTACTAGAAAGCTGGAAATTTATAAGCCCACGGCTATTAGAGGTAAATATCAAACCAAAAGGAAGAGAAATTAAAATACTAATAGCTTATGGACCAAACGAAGACGCCACTAAAGAAGAAAAAGATACCTTCGGAAACGATTTACAAATAGCTGCAGAGAATCTTAAACACAAACAGAAACTAATGGTTTTAGGAGGTTTAAACACTAGAGTAGGCAACAATATAGAAACATCAGGTGGAGACAACAACTTCTCCAAATGGAGAGAGACTAATAGATTGTTGCCTAAAGAATAACATGAAAATAGCCAATACCTTTTTTCCTCATAAAGATATCCACAAATATACAAGAGTCAATGAAGATAGGTGTGAAAAGTCAATGACAGACTACATAATAGTTAGCAGCTCCCTTTTTACCTTACATTGGATGCAACAGTAAACAGACGAGCAGAAATATTTAGTGATCACCACTTAGTGATTGCCAAAATGAGATTACTGACTGAAGAAAACAAAAAGAAAAGGAGAGAGAAGAAATTTACTAAACTCAAAATAGAGGAACTAAAAAAATCAGTAGTAAAACAGGTATACCAATCTAGGAAAAAAGATTTATCAGTGAAAAACAGATGGATCTCAATAAAAGAAAAGTGGCAAATGTATAAAGAAACATTCCTTAGTTGTACTAAAGAGGTCTGTGGTAGGAAACAAATTAAAGGAGATGGGAAAAGAGCAGCATGGTGGAATGAGAATGTCAAAACTAAGATCAAAGAAAAGAAGGATGCCTGGAAGAAATACTTGCAAACAAAGAGACCAGAGGATGGATTACGTGAATAAAAGAACTATCGCCAACGAGGAAGTTAGGAAAGCAAAACAGGAACAATGGGAATAGTTTGGACAAAGACTTTAAAAAAAAACTATCAAGGAAATCAAAAGCTGTTCTGGGGGCAATGAAGAGCATGAGAAATACCAAAGCATGCCCAATACGACAAATTAAGAATGCCAAAGGAGAAATAAGGAAAGAAGACAGCGAAATCATGGAAACATGGAGAAAACATTTTCACCAATTACATAATCCCTCCAGAACGTATGAAACAAGGAGTAAAGATCAATTAGTAAGAGTAACCAGTAATCCAGAGGAGAAAGCTGAAGATGTAAATATATATATATATATATATATATATATATATATATATATATATATATATATATATATATATATATATATATATATATATATATATATATATATATATATATATATATATATCAATGGAAGAATTCCAAACAGCTATAAGAAAAGTGAAATTAGGAAAAGCCCCAGGACCAGATCAAGTTTATCCAGAAATAATTCAAAATCAAGGGAGAGAGAGGCAGACAAATTACTACATGATGCAATATGCCAACAAGCACGGAAGTCCAAACAGGTGCCAGACGACTGGAAAAAGGAAATAAAAAATCGGTAGCACCCATACATAGAAAAGGATCAACTTATGGCACCCATATAAATTAAAATAAGAAAGGATCAACATATTCTTTGAGTAAGAATATCTCAAACTAAAAAAATAGATTGATAAATTTTGGATATCAAAAAAGATATGAAAACAAAATAAACCAGTGAAAATCTAGTTCCCAATTACTAGTCAGGAAAATTGCAACACTCTGGCACGAATATCTGAGATTTTAAGATTTTAAAAACGTTGTATGCTAGAAATCACATCTTTTGAGAAAAACGGGTTTGAAAAAACTTTCTTGAAGATACAGCCATATTAAAATTGGAAAAGTACCTTTTCAGGCTTTATATAAAAAAATCAACTGAGAGGATTCTAAAGATTGAAGTAGCATTCATTTGGAAAATGGGTGAGCCCAAGACTCTACTAAACGCTGTTTAGACCAGGAAGAAGTGATTGAAGAGCACAAGACCACATTTACAATTAGACAAATAATTCAAAAATTCCTTGAGAGAAACATTGACTTACACCTGTGTTTTATTGACTTAGAAATGGCATTTGACACTGTGAGGAGGGACGAACTATGGCATTCCTTAAAGGAAAACAATGTAGAGCAAAATTTAATAGAAGCCATTAAAATCTTTTACAATAAACTAACATGAGCAGTAAGAGTAGCTGGAAACATATCTGCAAAATTTGATGTTGATATAGGAGTAAGACAGGGTTGTATCCTAAGTCCTCTTTTGTTTATCACATTTATGGATTCAGTCGCAAAGGCATCCTCAAAAATGCAGAAAATGAATGTAGGTATGTGGAAGCTCAAACCAGTAAATGTATCAATGCTTTCATTTGCCGATGATTTAGTTCTGTTTGGATAATCAGAAAGGGACCTTCAGTCGAATATCAACATTATGAACGATGAACTAATTAAAAGAGGAATAAGAGTAAATGCAAAGAAAACCAAAACAATGCTAATAACTAGGGAAGCTAAAACACAAAATCTTAAATTGGGCAGGGAGAATTTAGAATAAGTTCAAAGCTACAATTACTTAGGAGTAATGATTAACTTACAGGGAAAACTAAGAGAAGATATCAGGCAGAGAATCCAAAAGGCAAGTGTAATGTATAACCATCTAGGAAAGGCATTTGTAGGTAAGCAAGAATTGTCAACAAAAACGAAAATGGCAGTATAAAATACAGTTTATTGTCCTACTCTCCTCTATGGCAGCGAAACCTGGACCTTAGACAGTAGAGAACATAGTAGAGTACAGGCAGCTGAAATGAAATATCTAAGAAGAGTAGTAGAGAAAACGAAAAGAAACACAATCAGAAACACAACAATAAGAGATCAAACCAAAGAGGATGGCATAAAAACTAAGATAGAAACAAATCAATTGAGATGGTTTGGGCATGTAGACAGAATGAATGACAATATAATAGCTAAATCAGTATACAGTGCTAAAGCCCAAGGTAGAAGACCAAAAGGCAGACCTCGGAGAAAGTGGGAAGAAGATATAAGAGGCATTGAAGCATAGAAATTTAACTTTTTGG
>JAXRKP010000501.1:130000-132500 GCA_037039925.1 Doris montereyensis
ATATTATCAATAGTTTATGGACCAAACGAAGACGCAACTAAAGAAGAAACCGATATCTTCGATTTACAAATAGCTGCAGAGAATCTTAAACCCAAACAAGAACTAATGCTTTTAGAAGATTTGAACGCTAGAGTAGGCAACAATGTAGAGACGTCAGGAGGAATAATAGGTAAAGAAGGAGAGACAACAACCTCTCCAAATGGAGAGAGACTAATAGATTTTTGCCTAAAGAATAACATGAAAATAGCTAACACACTTTTTCCTCATAAAGATATTCACAAATATACAAGAGCAAATGAAGACAGATGTGCTACTAAACTCAAAATAGAGGAATTAAATAAACCAATAGTAAAACAGATATATATACCAATCCAGGATTTTAAAAATTATCAGTGAACTGCAGATGGATCTGAAGGATAGCACAATAGAAGAAAAGTGGCAAATGCATAAAGAAACACTCCTCGATTGTACTGAGGAGGTCTGTCTTAGAAAAATTAAGGAGATAGGAATGAAAATGGCAAGACCAAGATCATAGAAAAGAAGGATGCCTAAAAGAAATACTTGCAAACAAAGAGGCCAGAGGATAGGAAAGAAAACGTGAATAAAAGAACTATCACCAAAGAGGACGTTAGGAAAGCAAAACAGGAACAATGTGAAGAGTTTGGACAAAGCCTTCAAGAAAGCTATCAAGGAAATAAAAAGTTGTTTTGAGGAGCAACGAAGAGCATGAAAAAGACCAAAGCATGCCCAATACGACAAATTAAGAACGCCAAAGGAGAAATAATGAAAGGAGACAGCGAAATCATGGAAACGTGGAGAAATCATTTTCAACAATTACATTATCCCTCCAGAACATATGAAACAAGGAGTACAGATCAATTAGTAAGAATAACAAATAATCCAGAGGAGACAGCTGAAGATGTAGATATCTCAAAGGAAGAAATCCAAACAGCTATAAGAAAAGTGAAATTAGGAAAGGCCCCAGGAGCAGATCAAGTTTATCCAGAAATGATTCAAAACCAAGGGAGAGAGGCAGACAAACTACTACATGCAATATGTCAGCAAGCATGGAAGTCGAAACAGGTGCTAGGCGACTGGAAGAATGGGAACTGTAGTACCAATACATAAGAAAGGATCAACTATGGGATGCTCAAACTATAGAGGGATATCACTTTTTAGCGTACCAGGAAAAATGTATGCCAGGATTCTGGAAATTAGACTAAGGAAAAGAGTAGAGGATCAGATTGAAGAACACCAGAGTGGACTGAGACCAGGCAGAAGTGAACAAGACCACATATTTACAATTAGACAAATAATAGAAAAATTTCTTGAGAGAAACATTGACTTGCACCTGTGTTTTATTGATTTAGAAAAGACATTTGACACTGTGAGGAGGGACGAACTATGGAACACAATTAAGAGCAAAATTTAATAGAAGCCATTACATTTTTTTTTATAATAAACCAACATGTTTAGTGAGAGTAGCTGGAAATGTATCTGGAGAATTTGATGTAGATATATGACTAAGACAGGGTTGTATCCTAAGTCCTCTTATGTTTATCACATGTATGGATTTGATCGCAAGGGCATCCTCAAAAATGAAGAAAACGAATGTAGATATGAGGAAGCTCAAACCAGTAAATGTATCAATGCTTTCATTTGCTGATGATTTGGTTCTGTTTGGAAAATCAGAAACGGACATTCAATCGAATATCAACATGATGAATACTGAATTAAATAAAAGAGGAATGAGAATAAATGCAAAGAAAACCAAAACAATGCTAGTGACTAGGAAAGCTAAAACACAAAATCTTAAATTGGTCAGGAAGATTTTAGAACAAGTTCAAAGCTTGGAGAACGTTCATTTCGGGCATCTAAACCCATACACTGGAAGGTAGAATGGGAACGTTCATTTCGGGCATTTAAACCCATACACTGGAAGGTAGAATGGGAACGTTCATTTCGGGCATCTAAACCCATACATCAGAAGGTAGAATGGGAACGTTCATTTCGGGCATCTAAACCCATACACTGGAAGGTAGAATGGGAACGTTCATTTCGGGCATCTAAACCCATATACCAGAAGGTAGAATGGGAACGTTCATTTTGGGCATCTAAACCCATACACTGGAAGGTAGAATGGGAACGTTCATTTCGGGCATCTAAACCCATACACCGGAAGGTAGAATGGGAACGTTCATTTCGGGCATCTAAACCCATACACCGGAAGGTAGAATGGGAACGTTCATTTCGGGCATCTAAACCCATACACCGGAAGGTAGAATGGGAACGTTCATTTCGGGCATATAAACCCATACACCGGAAGGTAGAATGGGAACGTTCATTTCGGGCATCTAAACCCATACACCAGAAGGTAGAATGGGAACGTTCATTTAGGGCATCTAAACCCATACACCGGGCAGGTAGAATGGGAGCTACTAAAGAAAGAAAAGGAAAAGATTGTTTGCCTGCAATCTGCAATCCACGAAACTTTTTTTAT
>JAXRKP010000501.1:142500-145000 GCA_037039925.1 Doris montereyensis
GGGGGACATCTATGCTCCCGTATTATAAAACTAAATGAATGATTGGAAATAGAAATTGAGCCACCCTAGGCATATCATGGATAGAATCAGCGATAATATTCTTTGTATTGCCTGTCTTATATGAGATGATTAGCTCGTCAGATCGAGGCAAGCCCAAGATTTGTTGAGTGTTTCGTTTGTTCGTGTAGTGCATCTTCCATGTGTTTTATTACTCCTTTTGTCAAGTCAACTCATATCGTACCCACTACCCAGCGATTTTTTCACACGGGGGACATCTATGCTCCCGTATTATAAAACTAAATGAATGATTGGAAAAAGAAATTGAGCCACCCTAGGCATATCATTGATAGAATCAGCGATAATATTTTTTATAATGCCTGTCTTATATGAGATGATTAGCTCGTCAGATCGAGGCAAATTCAATATTTGTTGAGTGTTTCGTTTGTTCGTGTAGTGCATCTTCCATGTGTTTTATTACTCCTTTTGTCAAGTCAACTCATATCGTACCCACTACCCAGCATATCGGGCCACAGGTCACCTAGCCAATCTGCAATGTTTTGCACGCAGATTTATGTATTTTTTCCTCATAGCATAAAGATACAGATTTGTGACAATGTGCTCATCGAAATGATAATGATATGAAATAAATTAAATTATTTGACATCTACAGCAAAGCCCCTTAGGAACAAAGAATAGACTTGAAAAAAAAGTTATATATTATTATTATCTTTGGGTAAAAGATTTCATATTCTTATTCTTCCTTTTCTCAAATACAATGTAAACTCGGTTTATCATTAATTGACAGAACTGTTTTCCACAAAAAAAGCTTTACTTTTTCTTCTACATCGTGCGACAGTGAATATTAGGCCTAGAACTAGACATCTATCTGCAACCACGCTAGGCTACAGCTTCTTGCAAATCCAAACTGTTCGTTACCGCAAAAAAAATTCCAGGCTTGTTTCTCAATTTTATTCAGCCCATAGCAACGCAAGAGCGGAAGTTTACTATCATGGCGGCCAATAGACGTCCGTCAAGTTGAGCCTTGCAACTTTTCGTACAATATACATGGATATGAACGTCACGACACTTTAATTCAAAGGTTAACTCAATCCGCTGTTTGATATTTTTATAAAGAGTATTGGTGCTTTTAGGCCACACTGCAGTTTACTGGACAAACATGTAAAACCTTGAGAAAAAATGGGTATATAGCATAGATCTAGATCTATATTATATGTAGGATAGGCTACAGATGGTAGTATTACTTGGTAAAGCCGAAGGGTTAGGAGTTTAACGTTTACATTTAGCCTAAAATTTTAGGTTTTTAATTAGGATTAGGGTTAGTCAATAAAAACTATAATAGAAGTGCTGTAGCTCTACCAACCTTAATACATTGTCCGGTAAACTGCAATGTTATAGCATTGTCACTTCATTCTTCTAAGTATAAAATCATGCAAGAAAAATTGATACATTTGGGTTGGGCTGCACATCAACTTCTTCTCTTCTTGTAGATCTATAGACTATACATAATAGACCTAAAAGCTCTATTTTTTCTTTCTTTTCTTGCCAAGGATAAAAATATAAAGGTAGTGGGTACATATATAGCAAAATTGGGACATGGAAGCACTATCTTCGATGTCCCGCAGAGGTCAAAACATGTCAGCGCATGCGTGAATTTGAAAGAAGGGAGAGGTGTTGTTAGTGATTGGGTAGGGCCTTTCCTACTAGGATGTGCTACCCTTTAGGGATTGTGATCAGATCTCTTCCTACAAAAAATTTTCAGCACTTTTCTTTGTTTTTTCTTTCATTTATTTCTTAGATTCTAGGATACAATATTTTTACAGTTTTCTTGCGGTTTATAGAAACGCTTACTTCTGTATCCCAGAAATGCATTACATCCAGCATCGACAAACAAAAACTCCCACACAGCCCACATAGTATATTTGGCTTCATCTCATCATTGATTATTTTTTAATACTTATGACATATAATAAATTCTATATCTGTTCATTTCGCATCAACATATCGGATACCTTGAATACAGTAAAGTGTATAAGGTTGTTCCTATATACCTTCAAACATTAACATACACGTCTTATGACACTTACATTATTGTTATAACCGGTACATGAAGATCAAATGAATATGGATCTTGTATCAAAATTAGGTCCAATGGTTCCAGAAATGTGACCTAAACATTGCAGTAGCCTACTTCTACCTCTAGCTTTCTATGTTATTATTTCAAGGAAACTAAAAACATTAGCTACTTGTGAAGGATACTAGATCTACTTGGTTTTAAATGAATTACTATCTAAGGTTAGAAATAAGTCATTACATTTAGCCTTACCTTTTACATTTGAAGAGCTACGATCTGAAAGGACCTGCACTCACTTAACTCATTAGTGTGCAGATTCCCCCATCGGAGACACTGACCTAGATTCAATTTTCCTGCAACCAGATCACCGTTGTGTGTTTACATTTTCTAAGCTTCCCGTGTGCTTCT
>JAXRKP010000501.1:150000-172500 GCA_037039925.1 Doris montereyensis
GTCAGATCTCGGACATGCCTGCCCTTCGCCACACTAAACGTTTTTGCAATGAATTTTATTTCATGTGGGTTACGGCCCCTTTGTAAGATATTTATAAAAATAAATATCAAATAATTTGCTTACTATGGCTCTAATTGCCTAAGATAATAGTACCAAAATATAACATAACTAAGATTCTTCTGAAAAAAAGGATACTTAAGCAATCCATATTACTATATCTTGAATTAAGATACAAGTATACAATTGTCAGTACCGCTGTGATGCGACAATACAAATTTCTTTGTATCAAAATTTCATCGCTCATCAAAGTGAATGAAATGGCTTGTAAAAAAGCTATACTTAGCCACCGATGGCACAACCATCGGTGACTCAGGTGTAAATGATTTTTTCACACGGGGGACATCTATGCTCCCGTATTATAAAACTAAATGAATGATTGGAAATAGAGCTGAGCTGCTTTGTCTGTCGTGTTGGGTGATATCAGAAATTTTGATATCGATTCGATGCAAAAATTTTCACAAGAATCTATCGACATTTTTCCAATATCGGTAAAATGATATCGATGTATCGAAAATCAATTATTGATTTCAATATTGTGCCCAGAAGCACAGGTTTTGGGGGAACATTTTTATTGGGTCTCTTGAACGTTTTTTTTTTTTTTTTTTTTGCTGTTTGTCTTACTTATTTGAGAGAGATAGACAGACAGAGATAGAGGAGAGAGAGGGGACTTGGGAAAGGAAAGATAGACAGAGAGAGCCGCAGAGAGAGAGAGAGAGAAGAGAGAGAGAGAGAGAGAGAGAGAGAGAGAGAGAGAGAGAGAGAGAGGGGGAGGGCGGGGAGGATAGCCAGAGATAGCGAGAGCACGAATGACTGTGTGCGTGTGAGAGAGAGAGAGAGAGAAGAGAGAGAGAGAGAGAGAGAGGAGAGAGAGAAAGAGAGAGAGAAAGAGAGAGAGAGAGAGAGAGGGAGAGAGAGAGAGAGAGAGAGAGAGAGAGAGAGAGAGAGAGAGACACATGTCACAAACCGCTGAGTAAACACACACACGCCCACACAAGCGCCGGTGACCACACTCGTTCCTTTGACTTTACAACACACACCTGTCACTATTCACGGCCAAGTGTCCGCGCTCATGGGGTAGCTGTTACACAATAACTCTCGTATTATTATAAAGAAATTACTACTGGCGGGAAGAAGGAAACGCATAATATTTAAGGATAATGGTGCTAGACTCAGACAAATTTGATCCCTGTTAGATCTGTAATGAATGGCGCGTAGTCGCTTGACTGATGATGACATGAGACTTTTCCGGTAACCAACATTTTCAGACCTTTTAATTTTTTTTCTGTTATTTTTCTCCATTTTTCTTAATTTCACTTTGTGTCTAAAAAGAATATAAAAAAAAATCGATATTAAGATTTCAATTTTGATATGATACGATATTTCAGGACATATCGATATATCGATATTTCAAAACGATATGCTCAACGCTACTTGTCTGTAAAAAGAAGGCTCAGAAATAAAGCAACTATTTAGTATGAGGCTTGTTATGTGTATATAGAGGCCAAATCAATCTGTTTTAGCTTTAGTGTTTGTTTGTGTAGTGCGTCTTCCATGTGTTTTATTACTCTTATGTCAAGTCAACCCATATCCTACCCACTACCCAGCCTATCACTATCAGGCCACTGGTATGGGTCACTTTCAAATGCTGTTTTTGATTAGAAAGAGGTGAATTTATCATAAATGACTTTTATTGAAGTGAAGCAGATGAGTTGAACTGAAAGAAAATGCCATCACCCCAATTTTGGTACTTTGACCCAAAAACACCCATTCCAGGTGCTGTCTTTCCCCTTAAGGCAACGGAATGATGACGGAATGGGGCGTTAAACTCCTTCTGCCAATCTGTCCCATGATGCATTGCGATTTCCCAGATCCGTGGTAACTCTTTTGCATGGCTGTTTTTCACTAGTGTTATTCATTGTATAGTGACAGCAGAAAACGCACGCACTGACTTTAACTCTTAAATGTTATCTATCTAAAAATCTGACTCAATATATATGACTAGATTTATTTAGATAAACATCATGAAATTGTGGTAGAATAGTTGCTATAGCACCTTCGACATCTTATGTGTGTCATTTCACTACTTATTCTTGCCAGTGCCAGCTGGGAGAGCAAATCGCTAGATCTACTTATTCTCAAGTGCTTGCATTTTCACCCTTCGAACTTGAGAAATCTAGATTGCTCAGGTCCCGACTATCTTGTTATTTATGAATGATGACCTGGGTTACTCACTGCCCTCGTATTTTACTATAATTAAATAAAGGATTCAGGCTCCACCCAAAAGAGTTACCACCGATCTGTTTCAGAAACAAGGGCAGATAATTTTGCACACTAAAAGCCCATTGGAACCAGTTAGTTCTGGCTCCTGATCCACCTGGGAAAGTTTTTTAAATTAAAAATAAATCTCGTTTCATTACATTATTGTTATTATTATTATTATTATTATTATTATTATTATTATTATTATTATTATTATTATTATTATTATTATTATTATTATTATTATTATTATTATTATTATTATTATTATTATTATTTTTTATACTATTCTTTTTTTTCTTTTTCTTTTTCTTCTTCTTCTTCTTCTTCTTCTTCTTCTTCTTCTTCTTCTTCTTCTTCTTCTTCTTCTTCTTCTTCTTCTTCTTCCTCCTCCTCCTCCTCCTCCTCCTCCTCCCTCCTCCTCCTCTTCTTCTTCTTCTTCTTCTTCTTCTTCTTCTTCTCATTCGTATTATTATTGTATTATATGATTAGAGTTAATGTTGAATGAGGAATAAAAGTAATAGCAAACTGAAAAAAAACAGCCATCGAAACAGGTAAGGAGAATCAGGGGACAAGACTCAAAATGAAACGGAATGTGAAATGACGGGCATCATAGGGAGATTCTTTGTTTTTGAATTCTGTCAGAAATAGATTTAAAAACTCCTTGTATTTGATTTTTTCCAGTCACTGTTACCAGCATAACTTTAGACCTTGTTTTTCAGTCTCAGATGCGTTCTTCTGTAATAAAGCTACTGTTTTCCACGGTCACAGAAATTATGATTGAGCAGCTCATGAGATTATCTTGACTCTCCACATAATTTAAACTGATTTGTAGTATTATGATTTACCTTTAGCTCATGAGATTATCTTGACTCTCCACATAATTTAAACTGATTTGTAGTATTATGATTTACCTTTAGCTCATGAGATTACCTTGACTCTCCACATAATTTAAACTGATTTGTAGTATTATGATTTACCTTTAGCTCATGAGATTACCTTGACTCTCCACATAATTTAAACTGATTTGTAGTATTATGATTTACCTTTAGCTCATGAGATTACCTTGACTCTCCACATAATTTAAACTGATTTGTAGTATTATGATTTACCTTTAGCTCATGAGATTACCTTGACTCTCCACATAATTTAAACTGATTTGTAGTATTATGATTTACCTTTAGCTCATGAGATTACCTTGACTCTCCACATAATTTAAACTGATTTGTAGTATTATGATTTACCTTTAGCTCATGAGATTACCTTGACTCTCCACATAATTTAAACTGATTTGTAGTATTATGATTTACCTTTAGCTCATGAGATTATCTTGACTCTCCACATAATTTAAACTGATTTGTAGTATTATGATTTACCTTTAGCTCATGAGATTACCTTGACTCTCCACATAATTTAAACTGATTTGTAGTATTATGATTTACCTTTAGCTCATGAGATTACCTTGACTCTCCATTGCTAAGGATTTTTCACAAAATTTAAAGGAGACTTGATGATCAGAGAGATTTCCATCTTTAATTTTTTAACACCATTTCGTATATATGTCAATCTTTTAAAAGAATAGTGATGCAGGGTATTGCTAACTGTTCACATCACGTGTTCTTCAAATTTTGCTGAAATCTTTGTTATAAAGACAGTGTTTTAAACCAGTCAATTTTTCTTAAAACTAAAACTCAAATTATTTTATGTACGTGACATTTTTTTCAGGTTGTGACTTATTTTTGTAATTTGAACATGGCATCACAAACTAAGAAGAAGACCATAAAGCTCCAGACTCGTCTTCCAATAACTGAAAATGACAGTAAAATTTTGGGCAGGCCAACGGCTCTGAGAAGAGAGAAGGCAGTCACGGATGAGAAATTCCACACAGCAAAATTGAAAACCCAGAAGAGCGCATGGACTCCAATGGTCAATAAACCATCAAATGAGCAGGTAAGGAAGTCATGCATCAATAAACCATCAAATGAGCAGGTAAGCAAGTCACACATCAATAAACCATCAAATGAGCAGGTAATCAAAAGCCACACATCAATAAACTATCAAATGAGCAGGTAAGCATGTCACACATCAATAAACCATCAAATGAACAGGTAAGCAAGTCATGCATCAATAAACCATCAAATGAGCAGGTAAGCAAGTCACACATCAATAAACCATCAAATGAGCAGGTAAGCAAGTCACACATCAATAAACCATCAAATGAGCAGGTAAGCAAGTCATGCATCAATAAGCCATGAAATGAGCAGATAAGCAAGTCACACATCAATAAACCATCAAATAAGCAAGTAAGCAAGTCACACATCCTGAAGGGCAAAGAATGTCTAGTCTTGACTTACTGACTTCCACTATCAAGGTCATCAGACTTCGGAGCCTTGGCTGTTTTCTTGTTATACGAAGAGAATTTTTGTCCATTTCTCTTCAACTATTTGTTTATCTTTGGTCTTAGCATTTTTACAGTTTGAGTTGATGCCAAAGTGAATTTGTAAATATTTCTGTTTTATAAAATTATAAAATTAATTCGCTCATATTGTATTGCAAGGTGGATGCTATGTGATATTAGGAAATTCCACTTATTCGAATTTCCTCATGCACAAGGGAATATTTACGTGAAGATTAGTAACTACGGCTTTTCTTATTTTGTCAGTTTGGGAGTCAAAATTATACAAATCTGTCTTCAATTTCAAGTTGGGGTTTTAAAAACGGCCATGCTGCGTTAATTGTGCTTCTGAAGTGATTTTTTTACTTTTGGGTTTGGATTTTTCCTTTCTAGTAACTGTCAAAATAAAGTTAAGTCCTTGTTTGCCATGGAAACGGCCGCCATCTGGGATTTTAACCCAATTTTCAAAATGTATCATCTTGCTTAGTTATGAATGAAATTACTCAAAATCTGTGCAGATCGGGGTTTTTTTCCTTTCAATGTCTAAAGAGCAATGTCAGGCTTTTGAGATATTTTTGGATATTTAAAAAAAAAAAAAAAAAAAATAATACAAATCAACTCTGAAAGTCGCAAACCATGGAAATCTACAATTAGTAACACCTTTTTTTCTGCTTTTTTAACGTTAGGAAGCCCCTATGTTTCGTGTAGTTAGGATTTCGTGGCACAATAACCAATAGAAACCCGTATACCAACCATATGAGCAATCCATGTATCCCTATTGGGTCTAGTTTTTGACGCTTGCACACCATGTATATTTGTGAAAATAGATTAAACAGCACAGCATCATTTTCTTTGATTTTCTCAAAAAATCCGAAAAAGGACTTACAAATTACATGGTTTATGACTTTCACCGTCAATATGGCATTTTTCTCAAAAAGTTTACAAGGTGAAAAAAACAACCGACTTCATTCTATTAATATTGACAAGAGGAATCTGTGTGCCAAATGTTATACAAACCGGTCTGTAAATGACGGAAGACATAGAAATTTTTGTGAAAAAAATACATTTTGAGAAAAATGCAAATAAAGAAATCAAAAGAAAATAACGCAAAACCAGATGTTTCAGACAGGTTGCCCTTCTTGTAGCAGCTCCCTTACTCTTTCGACAGTCTCTGGCATTGTTACTAATGTAAAAAGGATTGTAAATCTGGGTTTAGATGTACACTGTTATGAAAACAGACGTCAAAATGACCAATTTTTTGTTTTATTCCTCTATTCCTATTCTTGTGCACATGGTTACAAACACACTGACCGGCAATGCTTGCCCTCTACCTATTAAATCACTCAGCACTAGGCCAAATTCATGAGCATTTCCTCGACAGCAAAGCAAAACTAATATTGCCAGATTTGGACATTTAGTGTCACATTTTATACAGGTTTTCAATGCCATCTTCTCAGTGTTAGGATAATTGACGTCAAAATTTTCAATATTTTTACCTACCCTTGCCTACAAAATATTTTGTAACAAAAATAATATACGCCATGTGGACATTTTTCTGCCATAAACTTTTACCCGAATATGCAAAGAACAGAAAGTCAACATTTTGTTCCCAAATTCACTAATCCAGATGCTGCCCCTACTCCTTAAGCCACATCAACAAAATTACGTGTAAAAATTAATTTTCATTTGGTTATTTGGGGTTTTTTCTTCTTCTTTGAAATCACAGATTTTCAAGGAGCGCAGGGATCTTGTTTCTCACTGGGTAAGCCTTTCTAAGACCCTATTTTATTCAATTATTCACAATCAAGGATAAAGGAAGTGAAAGTGATTAAAATGAATAAGATCCACATTATATTTCTGGACATATATGATCCTTTTTTTACTTTGCATACGTGTTATGGATAATTATTAATTTGACCTATGAATTTTAAATGTGTATCAGCCAACATATCAATATCGGTAGATATTGCTTCGAGATTAATTGTATAGCATACATAGACTTGGTATTGGATGGCAGTTAGATGAAAGCAATGGCTTCAAGGCTTTCTCACAGTCAAAGTTTTACGAAATTGTTTTCAAACTTTCTTTAAAAAAACTAGTTTTGCCTTTTGTCACATGGCAATGTAGACTCTAAAGAAAACTGTTTGAAAAGAAAATATTTCCTGTAAATCTCTTATTTTCCAGTTTGATCTCTGGAGTGATTCTCAAAGGAAAAGATTCCTAGATGTCATATTCCAACAGTGTAACCGATCTCAGTACAGGTTTGTTAAAAACTGAAATTGTCAGTGAAATAAATAAAAAATTAGTTTTTCTACTGAACATATTATATTCTAAATTAAAAGAAAAGTTTTGCTTTGATTCTCCGTATGGTGTATTAAGAGGATGCTCATTGATCATTTTTGTATGAGTATACTTGATTTTAAGCATAGTTTTAGGACATCTCTCTTGAGCAAAGGCAAACATCTGAATTGTTGAAGACATTGACATCAACACAAGTTTGCATCGCTTTCTACAATTCATTCTCAGGCTGTCTTGCGTTTGTGATCAACTTTCCTCTTTTCTGATTGGCTGAAAAATTAGTGACCAATCACATAGTGTTTTCAACTTGTACACAAATCCCTAAATTGTTTTTGTCATAGTCATAAGCTTTCATTTATTTGCTCAGCTCAGACTACATAGTTTGCAGAACATCATTTCAAGCACAGCTTAAGACTATCACAATGCCTACACAAGGGAATTCTCTTGATAACAAACAAACTGCATATCTATTGGGGTCTGATCAAAAGTTTAAAGTCAAAAAGAATAACCAATATAAAATGTATGAATAACGAAGCGAAAATACAAAGCATGTCTGAGTTCATCTTAGAACCCAGTCTGCCCAAAAACCCGCTCTTATTGTTTCCCAAGGACTGGGTTCTTAGGCGGACAACATTGAACGAGTGCTTTCCCTTCAAGATTTTCCTAATTTCAGTATCCATTGTAAAATAGGGCTTAGAGAGACCGTTTGAGCACTTCACTGCATCCTGACACGTTGTGTAATTCAATGACATTTTCTTATACCCACAATAACAGATTTGTTCAAAGATGGTTTAACGATCGCATTCCTATGCAGCACCTTGACTTCACAGCCGTGCTGCCCAGATTCCTATCCCTCTACATCTTTTCTTTCTTGGAGCCAAAAGCTTGTGTAGAGCGGCTCAAGTGTCATGGCATTGGAAGTTCTTGTCCGAGCAGGTACAACAAAGATTGTAGGAAAGCTAAAGCACATTTATATTACACTTATTTAAGTTTCCAAGAGACTCGCCCCTGCTTGATAAGGTTCTGAGTCTTGAAATAACATTGCAGATTTATGAACGTTAAAATCAGCCCATAAAAACTTGACCCGGGTGCAAAATGGGTACAACTACTAGCTTGGGAGTAAAAACCTGCGTCAGACTAGCGTCCCGTCCAGGAGGTGATTATTATCACCTGTTCTGCTTCATGCTATAGAACCAGGATAAGCTCTGGCTCTAAAGGCCGTAATGGCCTTGAAGGAACTTTTACTTTTTGTCACTTTATCACACTGCATATGGAGTTAACAAACAGAGTGAATTTTCTGAGACGGTGTTTTCGTTAGCTTTTGTGTTTTTCATATGAATTATGCTCTGCTTTGACTACTTGACTCATAAGAGTACTTGCTCGTAAATGTCGACGGAAATTATAAAAATGCTAGCATGATATTTATGCAAAAAGAGCTATTTTACCTTATACATGTACCCCTCATGGCTGTGCAGGAGCGTTCATTTAGTTTTTCGCTGACCGGTGAGGTTGTATCATCCAGTACATGAATATTCCTTGGAAAATATAATGTTATTTCTGCTTCCTTGAAAAACAATAACGTTATGCAACATATTGCTATGCGATATAGATGACTATTGTCAAACAGTTTGTAAGGACATACCCTCCATTGTGTCTCATTAAAAATGCAAGATGTTTAGTCACAGCTCACCACATAAAATGTACAGTTGCCGCATTATAAAGCCATAGTGAGAGATGCTACAGTGTATGTGTTGATAATGTTTTAGTTTTATGATTTCTTTTTCTTTTTTGGTGGCACTAGTGATGGTAATTGTTGTGATGTTTGTAAAAGGCTGGTATTCATCACTGTGTGTAATTGTGATGATTCATTTCTTATTGCATTTGCCCTCTTCTCTAGTTTTGCAACTGTTGAATGAATAAGCTCCCCGCCCTGTTTGCCTAATAAACCTAACCCCAGTCTGTGTTGTTCAATAAAAGGAATGCAGTGTCTTTCTAAGATATGATGTTTAGGAAGGATGTTTGTGGGGAAACAATTTGGTAAAGTTTCATATACTTATCTTTTTGGTGTGAATGAGAGCTATAGTGTTTTCATCAATTGGCCGTATGTGTGAAATGAGTGAATGAACTTGAATAAATGCTTCATTGATGCTATTGAATTGACCTCTGATCTGAAATGATTGGTCCAGTACATTCATGTTGTCTGTACATTCCAATATTTTTGACACGATTTGTTTTGTGAGCTGTGTGTACACATTGTTTGTAAAATACCGATGGCAGTGATTGCCTGTGAAACTTCTACTACGGTTTGACTGGGGTATGATTTCGTTTTTCTGTAAGATGTTGTCGAGAGTGCTGCTGATAGGTCCACATCGTGTACTAAGCTCAGCTTTTTCTAGCCTTTCTGATTCATTTACAACTAATTCAAGTTTCGTCTTCCATTCCCTTTTTTCTTCTTCCTGAGACTGAGATGCCACTATAATGTGACAGTGAAGAAAGTTAGGTCAAGCAACTAAATTATTGTGTTTTAACCAATTACCCCTATACGTTTTAATGTTTTTGACATCTTCATTCTTCCAAGCACTATCTCCATATATAAGCCTGTCTATTTCATCTGCAGCATTCTCTAAAAGCCTGTGGTGTTTAAGAGTAATTCTCAGAAGGCAATGTAGGTATGGTGGTACTACTCTATGTAAAGGAATGTTGAGTATTGGTGGGTGAATGCAGTTGTTGAATGCAGATGCATGCTTCTTTAAGCCTTGACCATGTAGGATATATCTCTGGTAGTCGCTATGGAGCTTGTCAAAGATCTATTGGCCACCTCACTATTCAGCTCAAAAAGGTATCTCACTCTTTTTTATAAGACACCAGAGACAAGGATATGTACCACAGGCACCAGAAAGGCCATAAGCTTTTGTTAAAAAATCATAATCGCCAAAAATAAATAATCTTATCTTACTACCTTTCCACATCATGCCATCCAAATTTTCTCTGTTATCTTTTGTTCTAGCCATTGCTACCAAAATGCTATTGAATTTGGAATTTGGATGTGTGGTATTGGCCACGGCTAAGGAGAGTTTTAAACTTCCTTTTCTGTGGTCCGCACCTGCCTTGATCCATATCTCGTCTGCTGGAATATTCCCATCGGGCCAAGTGAGTTTATTTTGCTGCTCATCAAGAATCTTAGAGTCAAATTCTGGAAGATTCTTGATAGGAGCAAGGGGAGTTTCTGTGAGTGTACCATTTGAGTTCGTAAAAGGCCTGGACTTGATGATTACATTGTCTGCAAAAATCTCTTTTGCGAACTGCCGCTCTGCCTTTTCATTGGCAAGGAGAACACCACCTTCTTTCAAGAATTGTCGGAGCACTCTTTCCTGAAACCATGTTAACCCCACAGTTTCCTTCATTGCCAAAGTGAATCTAGAAGATAACCGCAACCTGCATGAAACATCTGCCTGTTTACATATGTTTTGTTTTATAGAGAGGCTATTTCTTTTTATTTCATGTGCGTGTTGATTTCGAATTGCCTAGTGTGATGGACCTGCTATGTGTTGTCTAACCTTTTTTAATGCCAATGATTGTTTTCTGCGTGTAGGTGATGCTACAATTATTGACAATTTCCTCTGTTTTGTCACTTTAGTCAAGTACAAGGGTTGGCCTTTTGTCTTACAATGAATAGTGTTGCTTTGTGATTGTGCTAATTTCCTTTTTGCCAAGTTTATGAGTAGAACTTCTTCCTTATATCTGAGTGCCTGGTGTGCATATGGAAGCTTTAGTGGACTGATATTAGTAATAGGAGATGTTGCACAGCCTGTCATCTGTGGTTTTTGTTTGATTGGTGTAGAATGGATAAATGCTGTGGGAAAACAACAGGAATTGTTGATGGAAGTATTTTCAGTGTCTGTATGTGAATTACTGATCTGTTGATTCTGTTGTATTGCTTTGAGTTAATGTATTTGTCATCTCTGATGTGAACGAGGCCTCTGCTGATCGTATTGTGATGCTTAACGTTAGCTCATTTGTCATGTTTGTAGTGACTGTAGGGTATGTTGGCTGTCGACTTGGTGTTGCTGGAGTTTCTGATGATGTCTGTTGCTTTCATTTATTATGTATTAGGCCTAGACCAAGCTGTGTGTGTGGTGACGGCAAACAGAACATTCTTGCTTGGTAAGGTCTGCATTAAAACTCGCCCAAATGTGTTGGGACGTTTGCGTTAAATTTCTGGCTATTGTCAGAGCACTGCTATTAATTGTCCTCTTTTTCAAATTGTTTATTCTCTTCTTGCAATTTAAGCACACAAATGAAGAGTGACAACCTTCAATGACAGTGTCAATGTTTATATCAAATATAATAAAAGATCGTCTTTAAAACAAACGCATGAAGATTTAGAATAATACAGTCGTTTTTGCTGACGTTTTAAGACATGTTTACCACAGACATGGCACAAGTCTTTAACAAGACTGTTATGTGAAACAATGGAATGAGCCATCATAAGGGAATCCTGCTATAGATGAGAAAAATATTCACAACTCACGTTATTATGGGTGGGTTATGTGCACGATTTTCACAGATTGAACAACAATAAAAGCATATTTGATTGAAACAAAGAAAACGAATTTTGGCTTAGCCAGGTGAAGATATTTAAATATTAGCTAATGATGGTTAATGGCTTAGTTGATAAAAAGACCGTATTTTAAAATAATCACTGTAAAACAAGGAAGAATACCTACCAATGGAAATAGCACAGTCTGAAAGCACAGAAACGTAACAATTCAGAGATAGTGAGGAAACGATGTTCGCTTCAGTGGCATTCATGGAATAACAGGGCAAAAAACAAGTGATATCACAGCGATATCAGCGCAATAACGGGGGCAACCTGATGCGCGTCAGGGAATTCCCTGGGTAGTCACTGACAAGTGATGTAGTGCGCGCGGCCGGCAAACTTAAGGAACGCTCACAGCACTAGCCTGCACAGCCGTGCCCTGTGGTAGTTGAAAATGGTGGATTTAATTCAGTAACAAATCTTATCGACTTCTTTTTTTCTACAAAATTTTCACTTAATTCTTTTTCTCTTTCTTTTCAGTTAGTTCTCACAGAATTTATATTATTAGATAAATTGTTTCCTTAACACGCCAGGTCTCAAAGTGTAAGTTTTGAGTGTTCTGACAGATGTTGATATTTGTCTCATTTGTCTGACTGTTTATAGGAGGCTGTATGGATGCCCAAGTGTGTAAAACTGGGCTGGTTTTTGCCTTACACTCCTGCTGATAATGAATACAGTGCTTGGAAAAGACATTATGTGGGCTGCATTCACACACTTGATTATCGCACTTCGCAAGGAAGATCTGTAAGTAAAACTTTGACTGCGATTTTGCTTGATATAGCTTTAATCAGGATAAACATTAAGGCTAGAAATACGAGATTTAAATCTGATTGAAATACTAGCATGATATTTGTGCTGAAAGGGATATTCTACCTTATGCCCCTGTGATAGTTGAAAATGATGGATTTAGTTAATTCAGTAATAAATTGTATCGACTTAAACAAGATAAAATTGATAGAACAAATGACCACAAAAATACGGAACCCTTAGAAGGTCTAAAAGGTGAAAAATATAAAAAACATGAACAAAGAAGCAGAAAAGAAGCAACAACAACAAAATAATCAAACAAATAAACAACTGATATGATAATAGCAATATAAATACATGAGTCAATATATTAAGAAAAACATTTACATACACATTCACACACACATCCCCATACACACACACATACACGTACACACACAAACACATGATAAAACAAATTGCATTTGTAATAGTAATAAAGATATTTAAAAACATGTATATTTTTCCCATTGTCGCTATGAATTTACTATTTCTATGAACCTTGTCACTTTGCTCTCCTTTCAAGCCCAATGCCCAGGGTGCTGACACAGAGGTCACAGGTTTGCTTCTGTTTGATGACTAAGGTTTTTTTTCTTCTGTTTATTACTAAATATTTGTGTTGTCTTTGTCCATATAGCGCTTTGATATCCTTTTCATGTACTGATTTGTCATTCAAGAAAGACTAAGAAATATTGAAGAATGAGAAATTGGATTTAACTCAATCCCTACTTGATCTAGAACTGCTAATACTAATAGGTCATGCCTGGAGACGCCTGTTTTCAAGAAAAGATGTAAACAAACAAGCGTGAATAAAAAAATCGATTGAAACATTCGCTCAAAGCTTGTAAACAGGTTGTATTTTGTAAAGGAAATGTTTTTAATTTGACCCAGAAGTAGTCTAAGGTCTCTGAAAAAAAGCCCTGGATAAAGGGATTGGACTAGAAAGTAGATCTAACAAGCCGATTCTTGTGGCTCAAAGTCCAGCCATAACGATTTGTGCTAGTCGATTTTTCCGGCTCGAAGTAGGGAAAGAGTTAACATGAGAAATACTCAAATAATATTAATGTTATTCCTTCTTCTTCATGATAACTTACTAAATCCTACTTTTTGAGTGGATCTAAGGTGGATCAAAGTAGACTCATGCAAATTGATCCACCAATGGATCTGTCAGTCAATCGCTCATCTCTCCAAGCTTGGCACTCCTTGGAAAGTGTCTCTGTAGATTGCTAGTCTTTCAGTGTCTGTTGTCAAATCCGAAAGGCTTGTCTCACACTGCCTTAGTGGTCTTCCTCTATCTGTGCTCCATTCATTTTCCCTTGCAGCATTGTTCTTCCGAGTGATTTGTGCCTATTTCTATATACAATAATTGCCTCTTTGTCACCTGTAGTTTATTTATTCTCCATTTGACCTTTGCCCTCTCTCACAGGCCAGCTTGGATCGCACTATGAGTAGCCGACACAGTCGCCCAAAATCTCCCTTGAAAAGTGGACGCCTGTCTCGAACTGATAGCCGTGAGACTTGTTCTTACCACTTTTGCCAGGAAATAGCCCATTTCTACACAATAAGTTTTAAATGTAACGAGTAAAGGGAGAACTTCCTACAAATTTTTTTTGCCAAATTGCCGAAAATGAGAAAAATTTAATTTGTGGACACAAAATTTGCATTTAAAGAGTGAGTTAAGAAAGAGATCTAGTTGCAAAATAATAAGCTACAAAATGTGAAAATGCCACTACAAAAGACAAAACAAATGCATGATACAAGGTATTTGTGGTTGATTGATATTTAATCTTTGTTAAACCGTAAATGTCATATGTTTGCTTGACTCTTAGCTAGAGTTATCAATTTTGTTGATACAATTTCCAATTCCCTCAATAACAGGGCCGTTTATATTCCAAATGTCCAAAAAGTAAGATTAAATCATGTCGTGATAAAGTTAAAATGTGGCAATTGGCATACAGACAGAAGACTTGTTATGAGTTAAATCACCTGAATGGCTTACTCAATCCATTTTGACCGTTTGTTTTGACATTTCTTTGTTTTATTTTTTAATTGCTTTCTTCCAGGCCGTCTTATGGATATACGTCCGCCATGGCAGGGCCCAGACTTAAAACCAAAAGATCTGTCCAAGACAAGCCAGGCTGCTCTGACCGATCAAAACCCAAATGACCCTGTCAGGCCAACGTAAGTGATCAAAACCCAAACGACTGTGTCAGGCCCATGTAAGTGATCAAAACCCAAATGACCCTGTCATGCCCTAAGTGATCAAAACCCAAATGACCCTGTCATGCCCAAGTAAGTGATCAAAACCCAAATGACCCTGTCATGCCCAAGTAAGTGATCAAAACCCAAATGACCCTGTCATGCCCAAGTAAGTGATCAAAACCCAAATGACCCTGTCATGCCCAAGTAAGTGATCAAAACCCAAATGACCCTGTCATGCCCACATTAGTGATCAAAACCCAAATGACAGGCCACATCAAGTGATCAAAATTCAAATGACTGTGTCAAGCCCACGTCAGTGATCCACATCCTAATGACTGTGTCAAGCCCACGTAAGTGATCAAAACCCAAATGACTGTGTCAGGCCAACGTAATTGATCAAAACCCAAATGACTGTGTCAGGCCCATGTAAGTGATCAAAACCCAAATGACTGTGTCAGGCCCATGTAAGTGATCAAAACCCAAATGACTGTGTCAGGCCCATGTAAGTGATCAAAACCCAAATGACTGTGTCAGGCCCATGTAAGGGATCAAAACCCAAATGACTGTGTCAGGCCCATGTAAGGGATCAAAACCCAAATGACTGTGTCAGGCCCATGTAAAAGATCAAAACCCAAATGACTGTGTCAGGCCCATGTAAGTGATCAAAACCCCATTTAAGTGCATTTATTGGATAAAAATAGTTTTCAGAGTGCATTTGCTTAGATTTTGATGTAAAATGTTAACAAACACCAAACAAGAATAGAATGTTAACAATTACCAAACAAGAATAGAATGTTAACAATCACCAAACAAGAGGGATTTAGATGTAGGACCATAGTAGAAGAGCTAATATCAATTGTGTATCTCTGCAATGTTTGCATAAATTAATAAAAGCCATTTGAAATTCTTGTAATTAAAATGACTTCCAGTATTTATAAGGCCAACCGTAGATGAGAAAAACACAATTAAGTGTACAGAGATTTCCAAGTGCACACCTACGAGCATCTTCAGCAAAGATACGAAAAAGGAAAATGGAGATTCGATTGATGATGAGTGAAAATGAAGATTCGATTGACGATGAGTGAAAATGAAGATCCGATTGACGATGAGTGAAAACGAAGATCCGATTGACGATGAATGAAAATGAAGATACGATTGACGATGAGTGAAAATGAAGATACCGATTGACGTTGAGTGAAAACGAAGATCCGATTGAGGATGAGTGTAATGATTACTTTTCTGTATGCATGTACATGCATGTACTGCCGGATATAAAGAAATGTGCAGGTTTCATTTTATCCTCTCACTGACAGAATGCGTTATTTTATTGTTGTCTCACTCAGGTCTGACTTGGTTATGCACAACAAGTTTGGCATACGTCGATGTGTCCCGGAGAACACTTTAGCCTCCAAATCGCTGGATTTTGAAATTGGCATGGAGTCTGCTCATCGGCGTGACAAACATCGAATGCTATTGGTGAGAAAAATTTATGATAATAAATGGACGTAGTTGTGTTTTTCCTGGGCAGTTGGCGGGTGCTACTGGTAGGTCCTACTTCTTTCCTTTCACTCTGTCTCTTTTCTTTTATCTTGCCCTTTCCTGTTAATTCTCCTTGAAATCATCCCTTATAGTGGATGGGATGAATTTCAATGTATCAATCAAGTTAAATTTTTCTTTACTTTGATGGTAGCTCAAATAACAGGGTATGTCTTAACTCTCAAAGCCCTGAACAACGCTGTCAGCGTTCGCAGCCATTCACGTTTTGACTGAACAACGCTGTCAGCGTTACTCTAATATTATTTCGTTTGACTCAAGTATAAGTTTTATAATCAAAGGGAAATCACTCTACGTATTTACATGCCCCATGAAAGTGAAAGTAGAACGAAAACAACTGAAAAATCTTGTGTTTTCTGTGCGTTATTTTGCCTTTTTTGGGGTTTTTCTTCAATTCTGTAAATCAGATGATTTTTGTTTACAAATATGGTTTCATCTAGTGCACTTTTCGAGGCCGTGCTCGACGATTGAGAGCACAACAAGCCTTAGAACTCTGTACTGTTGATGAAGGTTCTGATGTAGACAATGATGAACTGAGTGAATCTGATGATAATTTGTTTGAGTTTGATGGTGATTTACCTATGGAAGACAGTGACGATTCTGATAGATCTAGTGATCCCAGCAGTGCAAAAACCTATTTTCATTAGTTTATTGATGTTGATTTGAAACTGCATTTAATTCCTGTTATTTTGATGTATGATTTGTCTTTCTATCTCTATTCTGAAGCTTGTTATAAATATTTTAAAATAAGTCGTCTGCCCGCATCCTAGACCAACAACAAAATTCCAGGAAAATGAAGAAATAATTCCGGCTTTTAAGAGTTAAAACATTCGCTTTATTGATGTCTTCCAACTAGCCCTGAAATAAATGAAGACTTATAAAGTAATAAAGTGGTAGGATTTTCAAACTTTTGCCCCGACTGCCAAGTAAACAGCCAAGGGATTTTTAAGGTGCACAGAGTGTTATGATTTGCACGCAGGGCCTCCCGTTTTATCATCCATAAGGTGTCGATCCACTTACCTGGGCCAGGAAGAGGTGGATTTTAACCCTAAAAACTGGAGGAAATGTTTTAACCTGTCGGTCACAAACCTACAAATTTTCTAATTGTAAGTGATAGCAGACTAAGAAAATACATGAGGATGAAAACGGCATCACACTTACCTGCCTTTTATATTAGCGTCTACTGTTGTAAGTTGTATTCATCTCTTGCCTCTTTATTTCAGTGTGTTTTCCATACTTCTATTTTCTATAGCTGGAACAACTAATGATAATTATTTAGTTGTGCAGAGTTAATTCTGAGTATCAATCTCCTGACATTTATCCTTGATCTTTCTTCAGGCAGGAGAAGATTACAAACTTCCCAAGAAGAACAAGTCAACCCTGAGAGATCAGCTGAGTGCAGTCAACCATGAAGAGAAACGCTTGTATGATCTCGTCAACACCGACTGGATGCCTCCAACTGCTTCTGTGATGAAAAAGGTTTGTGGACAATGTTGATAATGTGGACAATGTTGATAATGTGGACTTGATAATGTGGACAATGTTGATAATGTGGACTTGATAATGTGGACAATGTTGATAATGTGGACAATGTTGATAATGTGGACAATGTTGATAATGTGGACTTGATATGGACAATGTTGATAATGTGGACAATGTTGATAATGTGGACAATGTTGATAATGTGGACAATGTTGATAATGTGGACGATGTTGATAATGTGGATAATGTGGATTTGATAATGTGGATATTGTGGACAATGTTGATAAGTTGATAATGTGGATTTGATAATGTGGATAATGTGGACTCTATTGATAAGTTGATAATGTGGATTTGATAATGTGGACAATGTTGATAAGTTGACAATGTGGATAATGTTGATAACTTGATAATGCTGATTTGATCATGTGGATAATGTGGACAATGTTGATAAGTTGATAACATGGATAATGTTGATAAGTTGATAATGTGGACAATGTTGATAAGTTGATAATGTGGACAATGTTGATAAGTTGATAATGTGGACAATGTTGATAAGTTGATAATGCGGACAATATTGATAAGTTGATAATGTGGACAATGTTGATAAGTTGATAATGTGGATAATGTGGACAATGTTGATAAGTTGATAATGTGGATAATGTGGACAATGTGGATAAGTTGATAATGCGGAAAATGTGAATATTGTGGATAATCTTGACAATTGAATGCTTATTGTCTGTTCTACATTTAAGATTCTTCCTAGTTCTTGAATGAGTGAACATTCAGACAGATATGGAAACAACCAGAATCCGAAACAAAACAAAGTAAAAACATAGGAAAGCAACTAAGAGAAATCAAGCAATTGCACTTTACGTTTCTGTGATTGATTTCATGGACGGCTTAAAAGATTGCTGTCTCTGTGAATATGATTTAGATTTTTGCAAAATTTCTATTAAATAGGAACTGAAAGATGTCCCCTGTTTTGTAATCCATCTTCTTATCAAAGTTCAATATGGCAGTCTCATGTATGAAAATCTCTTTGAAGTATCCTAGTCCACATTGAGAATTTGTAAAAAACAACTGTAAATCTCCTGATGTAATGTTTGCGTGCAGTGGAATCCGCATAAAGTCAACTTGCTGAACGGCACTTTTTGGTTCGAGTCAACTTTTGTACAGTACTTTTTTTATTGTCCTTTGATTTCATTGTATCTCAATCTGGACTCTGTCAACGGAGTCCTGCTGAGTCGACGTTGTAGCAAAGCCGTAGTGTTGGGAGTTTGGAATCACAATGACACTGGTTCAAACTCCATGTCGTGGCCCAGGTGCTTATTCCACAACGTTTTACCGCAGGTATGAATGAGTACCCAACTATAGGTAGAGAAAAAAATCTTGTCAGAGTGTTAGTACAAAGCACCTTACAGGCTGCTGTACTGTACGCTCTCCAGGGGTTGAGAAGGACTTTGAATGGAATGGCCTGCTGGGGGATAAATGATGTACAGTCGGTGAACCTGTATTTGTTTGGGGATACAAACTATAAATCGATCTTTTCCTTTATCTTCAGGTGACATATTATCATATGTCGCAATTTACGTTACAGAAACTGAAATAAGCTCCAGTTTTATGGGCAATAATGGCCTTGAAGGAACTTTATTATTGCTTTGCTTTGTATCTGTATTTCATGGTGCCTTGATTTTATTGGGTGCCATGTAAAAACCTGGAGGTTTTCATGTATGAAGGTGTATATGGTCTTAGAAGGCTTTGTTTCATGTACTGAAGGTGAACATTTTTACTTGGAATTAAGAGAAGAGCTTTGTGGACTGGACTGGCTGAGCATTTTCACTTGGAATTAAGAGAAAAGCTTTGTATTTGGTTGTGGACTGACTGGCTGAGCATTTTCACTTGGAATTAAGAGAAGAGCTTTGTATTTGGTAGTGGACTGACTGGCTGAGCATTTTCACTTGGAATTAAGAGAAAGCTTTGTATTTGGTAGTGGACTGACTGGCTGAGCATTTTTGGAATTAAGAGAAGAGCTTTGTATTTGGTAGTGGACTGACTGGCTGAGCATTTTCACTTGGAATTAGAGAAAATTATTTGGTTGTGGACTGACTGGCTGAGCATTTTCACTTGGAATTAAGAGAAAAGCTTTGTATTTGTAGTGGACTGACTGGCTGAGCATTTTCACTTGGAATTAAGAGAAAAGCTTTGTATTTGGTAGTGGACTGACTGAGCTGAGCATTTTGGCTGAGCATTTTCACTTGGAATTAAGAGAAAAGCTTTGTATTTGGTAGTGGACTGACTGGCTGAGCATTTTTCACTTGGAATTAAGAGAAGAGCTTTGTATTTGGTAGTGGACTGACTGGCTGAGCATTTTCACTTGGAATTAAGAGAAGAGCTTTGTATTTGGTAGTGGACTGACTGGCTGAGCATTTTCACTTGGAATTAAGAGAAGAGCTTTGTTTTGGTAGTGGACTGACTGGCTGAGCATTTTCACTTGGAATTAAGAGAAGAGCTTTGTATTTGGTTGTGGACTGACTGGCTGAGCATTTTCACTTGGAATTAAGAGAAGAGCTTTGTATTTGGTAGTGGACTGACTGGCTGAGCATTTCACTTGGAATTAAGAGAAGAGCTTTGTATTTGGTAGTGGACTGACTGGCTGAGCATTTTCACTTGGAATTAGAGAAAAAGCTTTGTATTTGGTAGTGGACTGATGGCTGAGCATTTTCACTTGGAATTAAGAGAAAAGCTTTGTATTTGGTAGTGGATTGATTGGCTGAACATTTTACTTGGATTTAAGAAAACTTTAAGAGAAAAACTCACTTGTAGTATTTTTGACTGATAAACTTGGAATTAAGAAGAAAAGCTTTGTATTTGGTAGTGGAATATAATTTGAACAAGATAAGAAAAAACATAAAGAAAATTTATTTTTCTCTGCTCTTTTAGCTTCCCGTCCTATGCCAATCCAGCCAACGCTTCATTCTTATCCGAATCCAGTTCAAATTGGCGGAAAGATAACTGCGACCAATCCGAGAGTTGTAATTATTTCATCTAGAGTACCAGCTGCGGAGGTAAAAAGACATTTGATTTGATTTTTATAAAAGGCAACAACCAATAAAATATGCAATATAACAAAACAAAAATATTGGAGAAAAAGAACGCTAACATACCAAGTACTGAAAGTCATTTTAACCTGTTGATTTACAGTTGTGTGATAAGAATGAAATAGAATAGAATCCTTGCATTCTCTCTCTCTCTCTCTCTCTCTCTCTCTCTGTCTCTCTCTCTCTCTCTCTCTCTCTCTCTCTCATGGTTGAACTCTCTCTCTCTCAGTTTTCTCTCTCTCTCTCTCTCTTCCTCCTCTCTTAGGAAAGGCTCTCTCAACTCTAGTCCCATCAGAGATGGACATTAAAACACCCCCATGGTCCAGGAAGGCAGATCAACACCTAGTCCCATCAGAGACGGACAGTAAAAACTACCCCCTGGTCCAGGAAGGCAGATCAACACTAGTCCCCATCAGAGACGGACAGTAAGAACTACCCCCTGGTCCAGGAAGGCAGATCTTTCAAGTCCCATCGAGACAGACAACAACAAAAAGTGTGCAGATCACAGGCGCTCGTCCCGTTAGTGCACTAGTGGCTTGATTGCTGGACTTGGGACCACGAGGTTCGGGTTTGAATGATAGCAGTGCTATTTCTGATGTTGTGTTCCTTGGGAAAGGCACTAACACGTATTTATCCCCCTTGACCAAGGTGCAAATGGATACCTACATCTGTTTTGCTCTACATTATATAAACTGGGATAAGCTCTGGCTCTATGAGCCATAAGGGCTGTGATAAAGCAGAAAGAGCTTCCACCGCCCTTACATTCAATAATGCATAGCAACCCATGTCACTCAGGGTTGACAAAAAGGCACGCCTGAAGTGGGGATCAACTTGGTCCAACCCTCCCTCCTCTCCCTCCCTCCTCCCTCTTCTCTGCATTACAGTCTGTCGTTTTACTGACTGAGCTACAAGACACAAGTGTTTTAGACAGACCCTCTAAGATTAAGTGTTCTTAAATAACTTATCAGGAGCATAAATTTCATTCCCTAATGTGTTACTTACTCTCTCTCTCTCTCTCTCTCTCACTCCTCTCCTCCCTCTCCCTCCCTCCTCTCCTCCCTCCCTCTCTCCCTCCCTCTCTCTCTCTCTCTCTCTCTCTCTCTCTCTCTCTCTCCCTCCCTCTCCTCCCCTCCCTCCCTCCCTCCCTCCTCCCTCCTCCCTCCCTCTCTCTCTCTCTCTCTCTCTCTCTCTCTTTCTCTCTCTCTCTCTCTCTTTATCTCTCCCCTCTCCTCTCTCTCTCTCTCTCTCTCTCTCTCTCTCTCTCTCTCTCTCTCTCTCTCTCTCTCTCTCTCTCTCTCTCTCTCTCTCTCTCTCTCTCTCTCTCTCTCTTTCTATCTCCAGCTTCTCTTGGTCCAGAAGGCAGATCAACATGTCCACTAGAGATGGACAGAAAACTACCTCATGGTCCAGGAAGGCAGATCGCATCTAGTCCCATCAGAGACGGATAAATGACTCCCTGGTCCTAAAGGCAGATCAAATACTCTGTCCCATCAGAGACGGACAGTAAGAACTACCCCTGGTCCAGGAAGGCAGATCAAATACCAAGTCCCATCAGACAACAACAAAAAGTGTGTGCAGATCACAGCGCTCGTCCCGTTAGTAACTAGTGGCTTGATTGCTGGACTTGGGACCACGAGGTTCCGGTTTGAATGATAGCAGTGCTATTTCTGATGTTGTGTTCCTTGGGAAAGACACTTAACACGTATTTATCCCCCTTGACCAAGGTGCAAATGGATACCTACATCTGTTTTGCTCTACATTATAAA
>JAXRKP010000501.1:177500-255000 GCA_037039925.1 Doris montereyensis
GAGAGGAGGAGAGAGAGAGAGAGAGAGAGAGAGAGAGCAGTTCATACTTTTCCAAAGAGAGAGACTTCTTATGGAGAGATTTGAGAGAGAGAGAGAGAGATGTAAACTCACATATCGAGAGAGTGAGAGAGTTTGAGAGAGCCCTCCAAAAAAGGAGATACGAGACGAGAGAGACACAGATAGAGAAACAGAGAGAGACACAGAGAGAGTTTCAGAGAGAGAGACAGACAGACAGACAGACAGACAGAGAGAGACTGAGAGATAGAGATCAGAGATCGTTGCAGAGAAGAGAGAGACCGAGAGACTCAGAGAGAGAGAGAGAGAGAGAGGGAGATTAGAGGGAGAGAGAGGGAGGAGGGAGAGGGAGAGAGAGGGGTGAGGCAGACAGAGGTTTGCTTGAGTGAGAGAGCCGACAATCTGATAGATAGAGAAAGAAGAAAGAGAGAGAGAGAGTAGAGAGAGAGATAAGACAAATTAAAATACACTAGAGGGAGATAGATCTAGAGAATGAGGGAGGGAGGGAGAGGATCGTCAAACAGATTCCAGAGGAGACACAGATTGCAGAGAGAGACATCAGAGTGAGACAGACAGACAGACAGACAGACAGACAGAAGACAGTTTTATGAGAGAGTTGCAAGAGCAGATTAGACAGAGAGAGATGCCAGAGTAGAGAGACAGACAGACAGACAGACAGACAGACAGAGACAGACAGACAGAGAGGAGAGTGAGAGAGACTTTAGAGAGAGGGAGAGTTGAGACTCAGGAGAAGAAAGAGGGAGGGAAATAGGGAGGAGGAGGAAAGCTTCTCTCAATCTAGGAAGAGATAGAGAGAGAGAGAGAGAGAGAGAGAGAGAGGAGGGAGGGAGGGGGAGACAGAGAGAGAGAGCTACGGAAGAGACAGAGAGAGAGAGAGGGATTGAGAGACTGAGACAGAGTAACAGAGATAAGAGAGCACTTTGACAATAGGAAGGACGTACGACTCTACATAGTAATATGTTACAACTACAAATTTACATGTAATGAAAGCATTATATAGTATATGTATAAATATGATACAGATACAAGGAATAGCTTACTTTTGGAATGCACATGTAAATAATTAAATTTGAAGACTGCGTTTAAAAAATTCATAGAAAGAGCTAGTCCTGGTTTTGAAACTGATGTTGTTCCATAACATTGGGGCACAGTTTAAAAATGACTTATAATCAAAATTTAGAAAATTTCTCTTTGATTTTTAGAAGTATGACGTCAGATGACCTTAAAGTCCGGCCTGACGTATAGGGAGTTAATAATTCTTTGATGTACAGGGAGACATATTGTTTAGGGACTGGAATACATAACACAACTTTAAAAAATTCAATGCAAAACTTAACTGGCAACCAGTGAAGATTTTTTAGAACAGGTGAGATGTGATCAGATGACTCAATTAATGTTGTTATTCACGCAGCCCTGGTTTTAAACGTTTTGCAGCCTATCAATTATGTATTTCGGACAACCAGTGAGGAGAGTATTATCATAGTCTAGCCTGCTTAAGACTAAGGTAGACATCAACATTTGTCTTAAATCTTGATCAAGAAGATGTCTGATCGTTTCAATATTATGTAGGTGAAAATTACACGATTTAATAACATTTGAAACATGGTCTTTCATTGACAAATCGCTATCAAGAATAACACCTTAATTTCTAATAGTTTGGATGAAGTGTCAATGTCAGTTCCAGCGATTTTAATAACAAAATTACCTTCAAAAGTTAACCTGGAATGTTTTCTTTGAAACATTACAATTTCTGTTTTGTTCCCATTAAGCTTTTAATTTATTGGTTGTCATCAGTCTTTGACCTCTTTCACACAGTCTTGAATTTTACTTAATGTTTCGTCTTTACTTTTTGAATGTAATTGGGAAAGTATATTTATTGTGTCATCTGCATACCCTATGGGTTGAAAATCTAGAAGAATTCTATTACTTTAATCAAAGGATGCACATAAAGGAATTAGAAGAATGCTTCAGTACTGAGCCTTGGGGAACACCAAATATCAAAGAAAAAGATGGGAAATCTACTGATTTCTTTGTCCACGCTCTTGGCACATAATATTATGATGTAGACATAGATTAATATTTTCTGACAGGAGAAGTGAAAAGAGATTGTTCCTAACCTTTTTCTGGTTGTGTCTGAATGTGCTGTATCATTTTTTGTTCTTGTTGTGGTATTATACCTGTCTTGTGGCCAATCTTCTTTCTTGAAACTGTGTGCTGTGACATGACATCAGGTTAAACTCAAAATGAACTATAGAAAGAGAGCTCTGCGGTGTTGTCAATGTGTTGGTTATATCTCTTTTCTCTAGGTCAAATTGTGTTTGATGTGCTTGGTCAGACGGATGTACAAGGAGTGAGAAATATCACGGATGCTCATGGACGGCCTGAAGACACTGTGCTAAATCGAAGACAGTAATTTCATTCATATTTTTACGCTACCTACATTGAGATATTACATATTGTCTCGTTCTAAAATATCAAACTTTGTAATTAGGACAAAAACATTTTGTAGACAGACAGATGAACATTGACATCTCTTGCCTTATCTATATCTATATATCTAATTCTCATGATAGTCATTCTTTATGTGTCAAAGGCTGTTACCAAGCTTTTAAGGGTTACCATATTTTACATGTAGGTTCCAAATCAGGATCCCAAAATCGTCTTCATTTGAAGAATTTTTCGACCAGAAGCGATGTTTATTTAAGGAAAATTTCATTGTTTCCTTGTCTGAGTAGAATTTTAATTCATCTTAAGCCGCCATTTTAAAAAGATTTTGTAGTTAAAAAGTTTGAATAGTATTGTTCACATCTACCTGAGTAACCTAGAATCGAGTATTGACTTGGTCTTATAATCGTAATTGATACCATTCAGGGTGTAACAAAAATTCTGAAGTTGAATCCAGCCTCTGCTGAGATCACCGTTTGTAATGACATCATATGGATAAACAAATGGCCAAAATTGACAATGTACCATCTAATCTGAACTTGTACACAATCATTTTTGTTCTGCTATGTTTATGCAAATTAACAAGATACGATACCAGTTTGTCTTGATGACATTTTGTTGTTGATGCAACCCTAGTCACAAAATACTGAATATTTTACATTTATTTTGTGTTTGAAAATGATTTGTTGGCGGTTTTATTTATTTCCTAGTTTGCATAATCTCACTCCAATTTCCCTCACCACAGTCTAATCCCATGAAATTCCTGGGCCGTTATCTTCTGGAACGTGCTGGTGTGTCTACTGAAGGACTTGGTCTAACGATGGTAATTGTGCAGCTAATTTAATTGTATGCACGCCATCGTTTTTGCACATGTGTAAAATCTGATATTGCACAGTTTCATAAGAGATATGAAGATGAATCAAATTGCTTCATGAGAGATATGAAAATCCATTAAATTGGGTCATGAGAGATATGAAAATCATTCATGAAAATTAATCAAATTTCTTCATTAGAGGTGTAAAATCAATCAAATTGGTTCATGAAAGATATGAAAATCAATTATGAAAATCCATCAAATTGCTTCATGAGAGGTATGAAAATAAGTGTAGATATTTGAAAATATAGCATGTATATCTACAAAATTAAAATGGCAGCAATGATATCTGGTCTTTTATTGTTACATTATCAATATTTAAAGGAAAAATGTATGTGTGTAGATGACTGAAATGAAAATATCCTCCTTTCCTTTAATTTCTCAAGTTTTTGGTTATTTGTTTTGTTATTCGATTATCCCAATGACAGTTAAATTTCACCAAGCAAATTGTTTCTTAGGAAATGCACCTGAATACATTCAAGGCTAAAAAAAATTGCAAGATTTGATGACTCTATGTATAACTACAGTAACAAACATCAAGACAGTGGAAATAATTTTAAAAGGAAATTTTAATAGTTAATCGTAAATGAGGTTTGATGTTTTATTTTATTCTATTTTAATTCTCATATGAGGTTTTGTGTCTTACTTAGGTGTCTAGCTTGTACTAAGGCTTTGTAAGTTATATTAAGTATACAAGCATTGAAGATTAGATAAGGATATTTTGTGGTGACAAAATTTGAGGGAATAAAATTAAAAAAAAATTGAAATAAAAATCAACTAAGCATGTAGGAAGAATTTGTCTATAGATAACATTCTTTTCCTATGTAAGAAATTTGAACTGGTAACATACTATTTCACCGACAACGGTAACTGATCCCCCCTACAAAAACCAAATCTATATGGTACTTAAATTAAACGATGATCCCATTTATAAAAAATTAAGATTTTTTAAAATTCAGCTAAAAGGTTAGTCATTTTTACACGTTTTGTCTCAGTGTTTACAAGTAAGGGTTAAATTTGTCCTCTCTGGGTTTTTTTTCTCCTAGACATCAAGCCTAGCAAGGAGATGAAAGAGGAGGAAGACAAGATTACGTGGAAATATTTCGGAAGAGGACATACGGAGAAGAAAACATGCCTCTCACTGCCCTGAGAGAGACACAGAGGAGGAAGATTTTGAAAATGCACCTCTCACTGCTCGGGATAGACAGGAAAGGAAGAGGAAAGAGGAGGTAGGGAGGACCTTGATGAGGAAAGAGGAGACAGACTCGATGGAGAGGCCTACGCCGAGGATAACGACTTTAAAATTACCGGCACTATTTTATGGAAAACATTTTCTTTAAACTTACTTTCTGTATTTACAGGAAAATTGATATCGATTTCTCTGGAAGTCATTAATATCCAATGCAGTAGAGTGACTTGTAAAAAAACATTTGGAAAGAACCAGTATCGATCAGGTTTGTTACTCACTCACTCATTTACTCACTCACTCACTCATTCACTTCATTGACTTTAACTCACTTATTCACTCACTCATTCACTCCCTCACTTACTACTCCCTCAGTCCCATGGCTATGTGAAGTGGTTTGGATCATAACAAAGTCAAGTCTGACATTGTGTTCCTGGGGAAAGACACTTTAGCACTCTCTTATTACCTTGACCCAGGTGTCAGTTAGGCACAAGCACTAGTCTGGGTAGAAAAAATCTCGTCAGACTAGCGTCCTATCCAGGAGGGGATTATTATCACCTGTTCCACTCTCTTATTACAGAAATGTGGGATAAGTTCTGGTCTTATGAGCCATAATCGTCTTGAAGAAATTTTACTTTACTAAGATGGTTTGTACTTTAAATGTCTAGGTCTATCATACACATTTCAAGAGTCCAAAAGCCCTTCCTTCCACCGTGTTATTTACCTTTATTTTGCAAGTTTTGATTTCATTCACCATGTTTATCTCGATTTCTGATTTCTGATTTCTTTTTGATTCATCTTCTCCTTTAGAAAACCTTCTAAAGACCAGGACAGAGAGAAAGACATTGAAAGAGGTCAGAACTTTACAGCGACAAGACTCCTGAAGACGCTGGATTTGAGCGTGAGATTTGGAACCATGAAGGCCAATACTACACAGAGGCTGGTAAGGGGAGATTCGCATTTCAAATCCATAAAAAGATGAGAAAATAGAATTTAAACAAAAACGATGAAGATGTGTGGCTTCATCCCTTAACAGCCACATGCAAATTTACAGTGTGACTTTGAAATCTATTTTATGAGGATGTTTCATCGTTGACTTTGCTCTTCAGGGAAACTTGTCCCCAGTTGAAAACTGATGTTTAAAATAACAAGTTTGTTTCAAAGGTATAAATGGAGCGAGGCAATTTACTCTAGACCTAGATGTTGACGAAGGAGCAGACACAATGTAATAATACCAAGACTCGATTAATAATTATACAAGGATGTTTATTATACTCACAGTTGACAATTAATCAATGAGGTGAAGCAAATTCACAATGCTGGCATAAAAGGGGGAATACACATGTATATTTCTCAAGCGCTCTTCAATCATAGATAACTTCCTAGACACAGAAATTTCAGTAACATTCCAAACCATGCTAGACGCTTTGATACGATACTACAAATTACTAGTTAAATCTCTCTCCTTCCAGATTTAAACGAATCGATACTAGGGCATGTCACAAATGCATTGGGGGTTGTGCACACGGTAAGATCGAATACATCATGGGTTTTCACTTACTATGGGAAATCCCCTTCAGAGCTCAAGTAACTATGTTACAAAGTTTGATTTATTATTTTACAAGGACTTCAATCATCATTTGGAGTATTTATCATGACATTGCTACCATTCTTATGAAATTGTGCCTACACCCATGGATTTTATTTTACATGAGAGTTACATAAAATCATTGGTTTCAATTACATGGCAATAAACACATTTTTAAAATGTTTAAAAAATCAAAAGCAACAGTTCTTGTTAACCTCTTGATATTTTTATTACAATTACATCATGTAAATTACATCTATCGATTAACGCTCAAAAACGTAAAAACAAAAATTGCATATACATGTCTTCATAAGAACCATTGTAATATATACATATCATCGGTGTCCAATTCTAATTGTGCAAGCACCAACATAAGGCCAACATCGTTTTTTGTACAAAATTAAAGTTCATGCTATACTATGGTGCAGGAAGTAAGTAAGTACATTTTTTTTTAGGCGTTTATCGCTCATAGAGCTGGAGCGTATCCCAGTTTCCATAACATGAAGCAGAACAAGTGACAATGATCACTATCTGTTGGATGCTAGTCTGTTGCAGGTTTTTACTCTCAAGCTTGTGCTGGTACCGTTTGCACCTGGTTCCAGTTGATGTCAAATGTCTTTCCAAAGGAACACAACATCAGATCTAGTTTTGTTAGGATTAAAGCAGAGGATCTCATGATCTCAAGTTTGGTAATCTAACCGATAGGCCACTGTGGTTTGATCTAATCAACGTTTTGTCTCACCTCTGTGCTTCAACCTTGCCTGCCACGATCCCAAGGAAAATAATGTAGATAAGACAAAAGAGGCATGCACGTCTGCCACGATTCATGAAAATAATGTAGATATGAAGAAAGAAGCATGCACGTTCGCCATGAATCCAAGAAAGATAATGCAGATAAGACAAAAGAGGCATACTATTCTTTGCATATTCGCAGAACGATCATTTATCTACAAGTTCATGGCAGGAAAATGTCCATATGACGGATAATTTATTTTTTACAAAAACAATCAAAATTTTGACGTAAATTACCCTAACACTGACTGAGAAAATGGCAGTAAAAACCTGTATATTAGCGGTTAATCGTGGTGTGTATGTAACACGCGCACAAACATAGGATATATAGGAAAAAAACAAATAACTGATCATTGCGATATCTGTTTTCACAACAGTGCACATCTAAACCTAGATTTATAATCCTGTTTACATAAGTAACAATGCCAGAGACTGTTGAAAGAGTAAGGGGGCTGCTACAACAAGGGAAACCCATCTGAAGCGTTTGTTTTCTGTTATTTTCTTTGATTTTTTACTTGCATTTTTTCTCGAAATGTCGTTTTTCCACACTAAATTTCTATCTTCTCTGCCGTTTACCGAACGATTTGTATTATATTTGACATACATGTTCCTCTCTTTGTCAATGTTAATAGAATGACGTCAGGTTTTTTTATATATTGAGACAAATCCTATACATCAAATCGTTTGATAAAACTACAGACGAAGAACTTTGGGAAAAGACACATCAAGAACCAATAGAAGTAAAAAATTAAGAGAAGGAAAAAGGAATGGCTTGGACACACCTGTAGGAAATCATCAGAAAACATAACGTGTCAGGCGTTAAAATGAAATCCACAAGGGAAGAGAGGTCGAGGGAGACCAAAGACAACATGGAGGAGGTCAACCTGCAGGAAGCTCGGCAGCTGGGCCTTTCCTGGAATGAGACAGAGATGGTGGCACAGGACAGAGAAAAGTGGAGAGACTTCAATGGTGACCTATGCCCAACTAGGGGTACAAGGGTATAAGTCAAGTAGTGCTTGTATCCATTTGCACCCGGGACGAGTGGGAAAAAAAGATATATTAATTGCTTACTTCTAATTGGAAGAGATTTCCTGATTGTGGATAATATAATCTCATGTTGGACAAGAAGCACATGCAGATTTTCTAACTGTTCTGTCGTCTCATTTTCTCAAAATATTATCTCTGGTCACATACACAAGTAGAATCAGATGACGACAATATGTTTTAAAAGAATTGGGTTTTTCACACAAAAATTATTAGACCATCACTAAACACTTCATAAGTTCCTCTTCTTTTTTCCCCTCCCTTTCAGACATCAGAACAGTATTCATCTCATCCAGAAAAGGACCCCAGTGGCTTTTGAGATCCTTTCCAGTGAAACGGAGTACATGCGATTTTGAAAGGCATGTTACGACGTCTACGTCAAGCCTCTAAAGTCAGCTCTGGCTTCCAACAGGTGATGCCAACGGATGGAATGATTAAAAAAAATGAAGGGGTCATTTCAATAATGTGCCTATGCCCATTTTCGTGACAAATGCGACAGAGAGATAATCCTAGGAATAAAAGGAAACCATGCTTCCTGAAAAATGTGAAAGTGATATGATGAAAATACACCACGTTTTTGGCATTTTTCTCTAAATGACGCAATTGTGACTTAAGCACACAATTGAAATGACCCCTTCAAATATTAGAAGTGCAAGTAGGTCAACCAGTAGAGTGTTTGACTTTGACTCAGGATACCAGAGTTTGAATCCCAGTCTGAGGAAATCTTTTCTTGGCCTTCCTGTCAAGCCAACAGTGAAATGCGGTAGCTAGACCTATTTAGATTTGGTGAAAATAAAGATGAAGCGGGAAATCAATGACAAACCATTACATTATACCATACGCATAATAGAATCAGGACTCTACTCCTGATTATCATAGGCTTAACTCCGAGTTTGAGACTTACTTTACTTTGTGTAAAAAAAAAAGTGCAGAAAATTATATTACTGAGGAGTTTCCGTTCGAATTTAAGATTAATTTGTTTTTAATTCAGAAAGGGATATTTCGTCCCTGAGTTACACTTGAGAGTACATAAATGAGCATCAATGATATGACTGCACTATCAAAATTGCACACAAAGCTACAACTACAACACGTTTATTTGAACACACTTGTATAAATCACCCACAAACAAAGAGTTAAATTACTCAACTCTTCCCACTTAAACCTACAAAACTTCATGCTCAAAAACAAAATACCTCCTGTCATTGATGTATTTCTAATTTACATATCCTTACATTGTAATCTTTGCTTTTCAGTGCGTAGAGCTGTCGTAAAATGGGAGTGGGGGTTATAGAAATAATTATGTTATTATTATTATTGTTATTGTTGTTGTTGTTGTTATTATTATTATTTATTATTATTATTATTATTATTATTATTATTATTATTATTATTATTATTATTATTATTATTATTATTATTATTATTTTTATTATTATTATTATTATTATTATTATTATTTTTATTTATTATTATTATTATTATTATTATTATTATTATTATTATTATTATTATTATTATTGTTGTTGTTGTTGTTGTTATTCTTGTTATTTTTATTATTATTATTATTATTATTATTATTATTATTATTATTATTATTATTTTTATTATTATTTTTATTATTATTATTATTATATTATTATTATTATTATTATTGTTATTGTTGTTGTTGTTGTTATTCTTGTTATTATTATTATTATTATTATTATTATTATTATTATTATTATTATTATTATTATTATTATTATTATTAGTTTTATTATTAGTTTTATTATTATTTTAAGTTTTCAGAAACATTAGTCCGGGCAGTGAACAGGTAAGCACCTGTACGGGGATTAGGCGATCCCCCTCCACGAGTTTCCTGCTGCCTTGCAGTCAGGTCTTGGCTGACCAAAGGCTAAGGGAGTTAATCCTGACAGAAAACAACCTGCTGCCTTGCAGGCTGGTCAAGGGTGACCAAACACTAAGAGAATTCACCCTGACAGAAAATAATAAGGCCCAGTAGGGGGCCTCAAGGTGGCATCCCCACCATCCACCTAGGGTACAGTAGGCCAATCCCCTGCTTATTGAAAACAAATTGATTCAAAGTATTAAATATGATGATATACCCAGATTGAACTTTTGAAGACGACTCTGGAAAAGAACACAAATTGTGATTTTTGGAACATGGAATGTTAGGCAATAAGTGGAAAAGAGTTAGAATTAGCTCAAGAAATGGAAGAATTCAAAGTAGACATTTTGGCCATTACAGAAACAAAGAAAAAGGTAAAGGATTAGAAAATGTAGGACCATATCATACTTTAATCTTCTCAGGAGTAGATGTCAAAGATAGAGCTAGAACAGGAATAGGCCTCCTAATGCATAAAGGGCACGAAAAGCTACTAGAAAGTTGGAAATTTATAAGCCCACGGCTATTAAAGGTAAATATTAAACCATAAGGAAGAGAAATTAAATATTAATAGCTTATGGACCAAAGGAAGATGTCACCAAAGAAAAAAGATATCTTCGAAAACGATTTACAAAATAGCTGCAGAGAATCTCAAACCCAAACAGGAACTAATGGTTTTAGGAGATTTAAACGCGAGAGTAGGCAACAATGTAGAAACACCAGGAGGAGTAATAGGTAAAGAAGGAGAGACAACAACTTCTCCAAATGGAGAGAGACTAATAGATTTTTGCCTAAAGAATAACATGAAAATAGCAAACACCTTATTTCCTCATAAAGATATCCACAAATATACAAGAGTAAATGAAGACAGGTGTGAAAAGTCAATCATAGACTACATAATAGTTTCTTTTTTACAGCAGAATGGATGCAAAAGTAAACAGAGGGGCTGAAATATTTAGTGATCATTACCTAGTGATTGCCAAACTGAGGTTACTGACTGAAGAAAACAAACAGAAAAGAGAAGAATGCTACTAATCTCAAAATAGAAGAACTAAATAATACAATAGTAAAACAGATATACCAATCCAGGATAAAAAGATTTATCAGTGAAAAGCAGATGGATCTGAATGATAGCACAATAGAAGAAAAGTGGCAAATGTATAAAGAAGCACTCCTCAGTTGTACTGAAGAGGTCCGTGATGGGAAACAAATTAAAGGAGATAGGAAAAGAACAGCATGCTGGAATGAGAATGTCAAGACTAAGATTAAAGAAAAGAAGGATGCTTGGAAGAATTACTTGCAAACAAAGAGGCCAGAGGATAAAAAAGATTATGTGAGTAAAAAAACTATCGCCAAAGAAGAAGTTAAGATAGTAAAACAGGAACTGTGGGAAAAGTTTGGACAAAGACTTCAGGAAAGCTATCAAGGAAATCAAAAGCTGATCTGGAGAGCAATGAAGAGCATGAGAAAGACCAAAGTATGCCCAATACGACAAGTTAAGAATACCAAAGGAGAAATAATGACAGGAGACTGCGAAATCATGGAATCGTGGAGAAAGTATTTTCAACAATTACATAATCACTCCAGAACATATGAAACAAGGAGTACAGGTCAATAAGTAATAGTAACAAGCAATCCAAGTGGGACAGCTGAAGATGAAAATATCTCAATGGAAGAATTCTAAACAGCTATAAGAAAAGTGAAATTAGGAAAGGCCCTAGGAGCAGATCGAATTTATCCAGAAATGATTAAAAACCAAGGGAGAGAGGCAGACAAACTACTACATGCAATGTGTCAACAAGCATGGAAGTCAAAACAGGTGCCAGACGACTGGAAAAAGGGAACGGTAGTACCATCATACAAGAAAGGATCAACTATGGAATGCTCAAACTATAGAGCGATATCACTTCTTAACCTACCAGGAAAAGTGTATGCCAGGATTCTGGAAATAAGACTAAGGAAAAGAGTAGAGGATTAGATTGAAGAGCATCAGAGTGGATTTAGGCCAGGAAGAAGTGTACAAGACCACATATTTACAATTAGACAAATAATAGAAATATTTCTTGAGAGAAACATTGACTTGCACCTGTGTTTTATTGACTTAGAAAAGGCATTTGACATTGTGAGGAGGGACGAACTATAGCATTCCTGAAAAGAACACAATGTAGAGCAAAATTTAATAGAAGCCATTACATTTTTTACAATAAACCAACATGTGCAGTGACAGTAGCTATAAATGTATCTGAAGAATTTGATGTAGATATAAGAGTAAGACAGGGTTGTATTGTTAGTCCTCTTTGTTTATTACATTTATGGATTTAGTTGCAAAAGCATCCTAAGAAATGAAGGGAATGAATGTAGGAATGTTGAAGCTCAAACCAGTAGATGTATCATTGCTTTCATTTGCTGATGATTTAGTTCTGTTTGGAAAATCAGAAAGGGACCTCCAGTCAAATATCAACATAATGAATTATGAATTAAATAAAAGAGGAATGAGAGTAAATGAAAAGAAAACTGAAACAATAGTAGTAACTAAGAAAACTAACACACAAAATCTTGAATTGGGCAGGGAGAACTTAGAACAAGTTCAAAGCTACAATTACCTAGGAGTGATGATTAACTCAGAGGGAAAACTAAGAGAAGAAATCAGCCAGAGAATCCAAAAGGCAATGACAATGTATAACCATCTAGGAAAGGCAATTATAGGTAAACAAGAATTGTCAACATAACATAAACCAAAATGGCAATATAAAACACAATTTATTGTCCTACTCTCCTCTATGGCAGTAAAACCTGGACCTTAGACAGTAGGAAATACAGTAGAGTACAAGCAACTGAAATGAAATATCTAAGAAGACTAGTAGAGAAAACTAAAAGAGACAAAATCAGAAATACAAAAATAAGAGATCAAACCAAAGCAAATGGCATAAAAACTAAGATAGAAATAAAACAACTGAGAGATTTTGGGCATGTAAACTAATCAGGATGAATGATAATAGAATAGCTAAATCAGTAAACAGTGTTAAAACTCAAAGTAAAAGACCAAAAAGGAAAACTCGGAGAAAGTGGGAAGAAGATATAAAAAAGGCATTAAAGCAAAGAAAATTAACTTTCACTGAAGGAAACAGAAAATGTCAGGACAAGGCAGCCTGGAGAAAGATTATTTCGGACACCGGAAGGTAGAATGGGAACTGATAAAGAAAAAAGAAAGAAAGAAAAGATTAGTATTTCATTTTTATCGTATTTCTTACGGGATCCATTTGATATCGCATGCGTGTAAAACAACATGAAGGCACTTCCTTTCTCTCGTTTACATTTCTTTGATTCGCAATCTTAGCAATGAAGCAAAAATGACAAAGATTTGTTTAGTTTTAAAAAGATGAAATTGTTTTACACTTACCCTCCTGTGATATCTTCTATCCAATACACAAATTTGATTTTCTTCATTCAATGATACGAATGCACAAGTTACCTAGTTGCCAGGTTTGAATTTGACACAAGTTTGATTCTTTTCAGAGTAGCACCATATTTCCAATGGATACCATGTTCCTTCCCCTATCTCGTTCACACCCCCCCCCCCATCCCCATTCCCATACCCCCTAACATTCACCTATCCGTTACCTCCGTCCTCTTACAAACCAACGTCTGTCCCCTTACTTGTATATATTATTATAGCTGCTAACGGGTACATAAAAACATATGTTTTAGTATTTTGTTATGGCTTTGGGCCTGTACATCTGTTTTTTGCCTTGAAAAGTACGTATAAGACATGTTTTTTTTTTTAAAGAACCCCTTAATGAACGGCAGAAATTGGGGTGAAAATCCGAAGCCATCATTCTAAGTTTGCAAAAATACCGTCGTAGAAAGACCAGCGATTGGTGAAATTTCTTCTTATCTTCCTCAAGTTGATTTATCAATGGTTTCTGGGACATTATTATGATTAATTTTTATGACATCACTTTGTTTTCTGATAACATCTTCAGTTGAAATAAGGTTTTCAAAGTTGACAATTGTATTCTTATGATATGTTTAAATGTTTTGATTCTTATGAAAATGGTTTCCTGATTTCTACTTGAACCTTTGCAGGAGTATCGTCAGTGCCCAAAACATTCAGATCATCTTTTCCGACCTCATGAATATTTATAAGACATGCAGGTAAACATTAGTTTGTTTCTTATTCCACAAAAAAGTATACCATGTGTAAACCGATTATACTTTTTAAAACAACCACTAAATAAAACGAATTGCAGAAGCGTGTGTTGATGAAACTGCAAAGGATGCTCAGTTCCATAAATACATGTCTAGTGTGGGTTGCATGGGGGGGGCTGGGCTAGTAGTTAGGACTTGGGATTGTGGGATCCTGAGTTTGACTCCCTAGGTCTAATGTTGTGTTCCTTGGGAGAGACACTTAACACATGTTTGTTTCCCTATTCAACCCATGTGTAGATAGGTACCAGCACAGGCTGAGGAATAAAACCTATGACACACTAATGTCCTGTCCAGGGAGTGATTTAAGTGCTTTCACCTGTTGTTGTGCTTCACTCCATTGAAACTCAGATATAAGCTTCACCTTTATTGGTCATAATGACCTTGAAGGGTGAAATTGTTGTCACGCAGTATGCCCCTGGGCTATTATTCTTAGTCTGCTCTTACGTGCACATGCTCGTGTAGAGTTTGTCTTGTTTAAGTGCATCTAATTTTTACATGGTTATTACGTGCCACGATCATGTGTGTTTAAGAGCCGGAGTCTATTTAGTCTGGATATGGCATATTATATTTTTATTTGTTTTGAAATATTATAAGTTCTGTTATAACCAGTACGTGCTGCTGTAGCTTTTGAAATATTATAAATTGCTGCTGTAACTTTTGCTGCTGTAACTTTTGCTGCTGTAACTTTTGAAAAATTATAAATTCTGTTATAACTGGTACGTGTTGCTGTAACTTTTGAAAAATTATAAATTCTGTTATAACCTGTACATGCTGCTGTAGCTTCAGTTTATTAAGAGTTATTTTCTTTTTCTTTCATTCCAAAATTTAGAAAAAGGTAAAAAATGGGACTCATTTTGACAAAGTGGTGTGTAGATATGTCAACACATAATGTCAACACATAATGTCAACATATAATATAGACAATAAAATTTTCAATGTTGATTTTGTTTTCATAAATCAATAGACCATCACCTAATTAATTTACTACAAATGATCAAATTATCCTGGTTGACAAAAACAGTTTTTCTTCTTTTTGACATTCTTAAAAATTGTGTTTTCATTGCAAGCTAATTCAGTGAGAAAAAATTCTCCTCTAAAATTTGGTCAATGGCGTCTACCTTTTTCTTCACATCATCAGCCATAAAGTTTAAAAAAAAAAATAATAATAATCTAAAATTTTTCTCAGAGAGCTGGAGGAGGATTTGCGCAACAGACTAAGTGCCTGGGATTCTCAACACACCTGTGTGGGTGACATCTTTGTTCGATTCTGCTCCAAATTGAAGGTGTACACAAACTTGACCAACAACTACGAAGTCATCCTTCGGGCCATCGAGAGATGTAAAGAGCAGACGCCAGCCTTCCTTCTTACAGCAACACGAACGCGTGCCAGAAACTAGAATGATGACGTAAGTCTTGGAAATTCTACGTGCAATTCTTTTTCTCTCATGATGTCATATTTTCCAATGCTTAACTTATTCGCTACAACAAATATCGAGACAGATCTCGGGTTTGACCTTTTGACCGCCCACTGCCAGGTCCGACACCTCTCGGTATCACCTTTGATATTTTTTTCTACTTTTTACTGATGCATGTTTCCCCATCTGTAGATGGATCATCTGTAAGAAGACGTTTGCCATATCATTGTAGTTTAGAAATGTCTTCGCCAAAAACTAAAAGTACTATACAGCCTTGAGTCGTCCGTGATTTGCTGGCTTTTATTAATTGTTCACTCTCACAGCTCAAGGATGGGATATAGCAAACAGTGCAATGTTTCTGATGATATAGGCCCATTTGTAACCAATGAAGAAAGGAAATATGGATAGATCAATACAAATTTGAGATAGACTACATTAGGAAAAGCTGCAGTAAGTCGCCAGAAAGTAAACTTACCTCATTGAAGATGCAACTGCCATATATGACTTGCACGCTAGCTGTCCACTGGGCACTGTTTACACACCATTTATTCACAGGGAAACTCAACATGGCAGGGGATGTAACTATGAAATGAAAGTCTAAGTATTTACTGTCTTATTTACACCTTTTATAATCAAATAGGCCTTTTTGTTTATAGTTCTAAGGCTAATATAAGCTGCACTTCCGAAAAGTGAAAACACACTCTTATCAACATGGCATCCTAAAGCAAGCGACAATGATTCAATGTGAATGAATCCCTCGAATTACTTTCTTTCTTTCTTTATCATTTCCCATTCTACCTTTCGGTGTGTGGATTCAGAAGTTAAATTTCTATGCTTCAATGCCTCTTTTATATCTTCTTCCCACTTTCTCGAGGTCTCCCCTTTGGTCCCCTATTGTCATTCATTCTGTTAACATGCCCAAACCATCTCAATTGATTTGTTTCTATCTTAGTTTTTATGCTATCTGCTTTGGTTTGATCTCTTAATAAGTTGTGTTCTGATTTTGTCTCTTTTAGTTTTCCCTACTACTCTTCTTAGATATTTCATTTCAGCAGCCTGTACTCTACTGTATTCTGTATTGTCTAAGGTCCAGGTTTTGCTGCTATAGAGGAGAGTAGGACAATAAACTGTATTGTATACTGCAATTTTGGTTTTTGTTGACAATTCTTGCTTGCCTACAAATGGCTTTCCTAGATGGTTATATATTGCACTTGCCTTTTTGATTCTGTGGTTGATTTCTTCTCTTAGTTTTCCCTCTGAGTTAATCATTACTCCTTTGTAATTGTAGCTTTGAACTTGTTCTAAGTTCTCCCTGCCCAATTTAAGATTTGTGTTTTAGCTTCCCTAGTTACTAGCATTGTTTTGGTTTTCTTTGCATTTACTCTCATTCCTCTTTTATTTAGTTCATTGTTCATAATGTTGATATTCGACTGAAGGTCCCTTTCTGATTTTCCAAACAGAACTAAATCATCAGCAAATGAAAGCATTGATACATTTACTGGTTTGAGCTTCCACACACCTACATTCATTTTCTTCATTTTTGAGGATGCCTTTGCGACTGAATCCATAAATGTGATAAACAAAAGAGGACTTAGGATACAACGCTGTCTTACTCCTATATCTGCATCAAATTCATTCGATACGTTTCCAGCTACTCTCACTGCACATGTTGGTTTATTGTAACTTTTAATGGCTTCGATTAAATTTTGCTCTACATTGTGTTTTTTTAATGAATGCCATAGTTCGTCGCTTCTTACAGTGTCAAATGCCTTTTCTAAGTAAATAAAACACAGGTGCAAGTCAATGTTTCTCTCAAGGAATTTTTCTATTATTTGACTAGTTGTAAATATGTGATCTTGTACACTTCTTCCTGGTCTAAATCCGCTCTGATGCTCTTCAATGTGATCCTCTACTCTTTTCCTTAGTCTCATTTCTAGTATCCTGGCATATACTTTTCCTGGAACACTAAGTAGTGATATCCCTCTACAGTTTGAGCTTTCCATAGTTGATCCTCTCTTATGTATTGGTACTACCGTTCCCTTTTTCCAGTCGTCTTGTACCTGTTTTGACTTCCATGCTTGTTGACATATTGCATTTAGTAGTTTGTCTGCCTCTCTCCCTTGGTTTTGAATCATTTTTGGATAAACTTGATCTGCTCCTAGGGCTTTTCCTAATTTCACTTTTTTTATAGCTGTTTGGATTTCTTCCATTGATATATCTACATCTTCAGCTGTCTCCTCTGGATTACTTGTTACTCTTACTAATTGATCTTTACTCCTTGTTTCATACATTCTGGAGGAATTATGTAATTGTTGAAAATGCTTTCTCCATGTTTCCATGATTTCACTGTCTTCTTTCAATACTTCTCCTTTGGCATTCTTGATTTGTCGTATTGGGCATGCTTTGGTCTTTCTCATGCTCTTCATTGCCACCTAGAACAGTTTTTGATTTCCTTGATAGCTTTCTTAAAGTCATTGTCCAAACTCTTCCCACTGTTCCTGTTTTGCTTTCCTAACTTCCTCTTTCGTGATAGTTCTTTTACTCGTGTAATCTATCCTATCCTCTGGTCTCTTTGTTTGCAAGTATTTCTTCCAGGCATCCTTCTTTTCTTTGATCGTAGTCTTGACGTTCTCATTCCACCATGCTGTTTTTTTCCCATCTCCTTTAATTTGTTTCCTACCACAGACCTCTTCAGTACAACTGAGGAATGTTTCTTTATACAATTGCCACTTTTCTTCTATTGTGCTATCATTCAGATCCATCTGACTACACTAACAAATTACTTAAATAAAAGTGATTAGACTATACTAACAAATTACTTTAAAAGTTTCAATCCTTGATACAACTTGCAATTGTGTGTGTAAAAGAAAATTTCAAATTTTGATGAACACTGATTTTCACTTTTCCAGAAAATCAAATGTGGTTTCATGAAAGGAATTTATGGGGATTTGAAACGTCGGCTTCCTCACTATTGGGCTGATTACAAGGATGGTAAGGATGTGTGTTTGTTTAAACCATTAAATAATCTATGGTAAGGCTGTGTGTTTGTTTAAACCATTAAATATTCTACGGTAAGACTGTGTATTTCATTCCAATTCAATTATATTATCCATTAAATATTCTAGCGAATATCAATCAGAAGAAAATTCTTTTAATGTGTTTTAACATCTCTAGGAAATGAAAACTTCCAAAAAAAAATCAACTTCTTCACCCCATAAAAGAAAACAATTAGTGCTGTCCGTGCGGGCACCACTGGTGTTGCACCTGGCATTGCAATTTCTTTAGAGAAAGGCATTGAGCGTAAGCTCGACGATGGTCTACGTTCCTTCATCGACTCATGCTCAATGCAACAGGACTCACCTGTGTTGGCCAAGGAATCAATAAGGGTAGATTCTTTTGCCCAAGGTAAAAAATAAAATGCCTGAAGTGGGGCTGTAACCCAGTACCTCTGGGTCATAGTGCAATTCCTGTTAATCACTCAGCCACATCGTTCCCTATAATACCATCAAATCAATCATTTTCATCAACTTCCCACCTCAGACTTCAGCTGTCATCTATGAGGACTAAGAGTTAACAGAAGGAATGCTGCAACACACCTTGCTTTCAAAAAAACAAAAACTCTTTTTTATATTTCTCTTTACACTCCGTTTTCTATTTACCCCTTTCACCTCTACCCTGTCTTTCTTTCTTCTGTGTCTACCCTGTCTTTCTTTCTTCTGTGTCTACCCTGTCTTTCTTTCTTCTGTGTCTACCCTGTCTTTCTTTCTTCTGTGTCTACCCTGTCTTTCTTTCTTCTGTGTCTACCCTGTCTTTCTTTCTTCTGTGTCTACCCTGTCTTTCTTTCTTCTGTGTCTACCCTGTCTTTCTTTCTTCTGTGTCTACCCTGTCTTTCTTTCTTCTGTGTCTACCTGTCTTTCTTTCTTCTGTGTCTACCCTGTCTTTCTTTCTTCTGTGTCTATCCTTCTTCTGTGTCTATACCCTGTCTTTCTTTCTTTCTTCTGTGTCTCATTCCTTCTTCTGTGTCTATCCCATCATTTTCTTATGTGTCTATCTCACTTCTTCTGTCTATTCATTCCTTCTTCTGTGTCTATTCCTTCTTATGTGTCTTTCATTTTCTTCTGTGTCTATCCCGTCTTTCTTTCTTCTGTGTCTACCCTGTCTTTCTTTCTTCTGTGTCTACCCTGTCTTTCTTTCTTCTGTGTCTACCCTGTCTTTCTTTCTTCTGTGTCTATCCCTGTCTTTCTTTCTTCTGTGTCTACCCTGTCTTTCTTTCTTCTGTGTCTACCCTGTCTTTCTTTCTTCTGTGTCTACCCTGTCTTTCTTTCTTCTGTGTCTATCCCGTCTTTCTTTCTTCTGTGTCTATTGTCCCTGTCTTTCTTTCTTCTGTGTCTACCCTGTCTTTCTTTCCATCATTCTTTCTTTCTTCTGTGTCTATCCCATCATTCCTTCTTCTGTGTCTACCCTTCATCATTCCTTCTTATGTGTCTATCCCATCATTCCTTCTTCTGTGTCTATCCTATCATTCCTTCTTATGTGTCTATCCCATCATTCCTTCTTATGTGTCTATCCCATCATTCCTTTCTTATGTGTCTATCCCATCATTCTTTCTTTCTTCTGTGTCTATCCCGTCTTTCTTTCTTATCATTCTTTCTTTCTTCTGTGTCTATCCCATCATTCCTTCTTCTGTGTCTATCCCATCATTCCTTCTTCTGTGTCTATCCCATCATTCCTTCTTATGTGTCTATCCCATCATTCCTTCTTATGTGTCTACCCCATCATTCCTTCTTCTGTGTTTATCCCATCATTCCTTCTTATGTGTCTACCCCATCATTCCTTCTTATGTGTCTATCCCATCATTCCTTCTTATGTGTCTATCCCATCATTCCTTCTTATGTGTCTATCCCATCATTCCTTCTTCTGTGTCTACCCCATCATTCCTTCTTATGTGTCTATCCCATCATTCCTTCTTATGTGTCTATCCCATCATTCCTTCTTCTGTGTCTACCCCATCATTCTTTCTTCTGTGTTTATCCCATCATTCCTTCTTATGTACATTTCTATTTCCCTTCACATCTACCACCTAATTCCATCTTCTGTATATTTCTATTTTCTTTCACCTCTACCACATTATTCCTTCTTCTGTATATTTCTATTTCCCTTCACCTCTACCACATTATTCCTTCTTCTGTATATTTCTCTTTCCCTTCACCTTTACCTCATCATTCTTTCTCATGTAAGAAATCATTTTTACACCTCTACCTCATCATTCCTTCTCGTGTAAGAAATCATTTTTACACCTCTACCCCATCATTCCTTCCCATGTAAGAAATCATTTTTACTGTTATCAAATGAATGTTAACACATACATTATCTAGTATCTTTGCTGTTAATGATGTTGTGAATAGAATATTCAACACCGTTAGATTTGGCATATTATTATGTAACTTGGAACATTAATTTCAGTAACTGTTCTTTCCTACCACAGGTGTTGCTGATAAGAAATCCATTGGTAAAACTTTCTCGTGTACATTCTTTCTGTATTTTGCCTGCATCCTGCCCAGTATTGCCTTTGGCGTCCTCAATTCCGCAAATACGGATGGCATCCTCAGTAAGTTTTCTAATCATGAGTCAGTTTTCCCTTCACTTTAAAGCTAATACAGATGGCATCCTCAGTACGTTTTCTAATCATAAGTCATAATCACAAGGCTGTTTCAAATCTAAAGCAGACTGTTTCAAACCTAAAGCAAACTGTTTCAAATCTAAAGCAGACTGTTTCAAGCCTAAAGCAAACTGTTTCAAGCCTAAAGCAAACTGTTTCAAGCCTAAAGCAGGCTGTTTCAAGCCTAAAGCAAACTGTTTCAAGCCTAAAGCAAACTGTTTCAAATCTAAAGCAGACTGTTTCAAACCTAAAGCAGACTGTTTCAAGCCTAAAGCAGACTGTTTCAAGCCTAAAGCAGACTGTTTCAAGCCTAAAGCAAACTGTTTCAAGCCTAAAGCAGACTGTTTCAAGCCTAAAGCAGGCTGTTTCAAGCCTAAAGCAAACTGTTTCAAGCCTAAAGCAAACTGTTTCAAATCTAAAGCAGACTGTTTCAAACCTAAAGCTGTTTGAAATCTACATGCGAAAATGAGGAGGTTGCAGGTACTTTCTTTTTACACAAAGCCTCTTTCACACTTAAACATGTAATACAATTCACAAGCAATGAGCAGACACTCACTTCACACTCCCCTGAGAAAACAGTCTTTGAGCAAACACACATATATACTAACACACTTTAAACACAATATATTTTTCTGGAACAAAGAAATCTTACTATCTTTGCTGACACTAAACACAGTAGAACTCTATCTACTATCTTTGAAACTAAACACACTAGAACTCTATCTACTATGTTTGACACTAAATACACTAGAACTCTATCTACTATCTTTGAAACTAAACACACTACAACTCTATCTGCTATGTTTGACACTAAACACACTAGAACTCTATCTACTATCTTTGACACTAAATACACTAGAACTATATCTACTATGTTTGACACTAAACACACTAGAACTCTATTTACTATCTTTGACACTAAACACACTAGAACTCTATCTACTATCTTTGACACTAAATACACTAGAACTCTATCTACTATCTTTGCTGACACTAAACACACTAGAACTCTATCTACTATCTTTGCTGACACTAAATACACTAGAACTATATCTACTATCTTTGCTGACACTAAATACACTAAAACTCTATCTACTATCTTTGCTAACACTAAATACACTAGAACTCTATCTACTATCTTTGCTGACACTAAATACACTAGAACTATATCTACTATATTTGCTGACACTAAACACACTAGAACTATATCTACTATCATTGCTGACACTAAATACACTAGAACTCTATCTACTATCTTTGACACTAAATACACTAGAACTCTATCTACTATCTTTGACATTAAATACACTATAACTCTATCTACTATCTTTGACACTAAATATACTAGAACTATATCTACTATCTCTGACACTAAATACACTAGAACTCTATCTACTATCTCTGACACTAAATACACTAGAACTCTATCTACTATCTCTGACACTAAATACACTAGAACTCTATCTACTATCTTTGACACTAAACACACTAGAACTATATCTACTATCTTTGCTGACATTAAACACACTAGAACTCTATCTACTATCTTTGCTGACACTAAACACAATAGAACTGTATCTACTATCTTTGCTGACACTAAACACACTCGAACTTTATCTACTATCTTTGCTGACACTTAACACACTAGAACTCTATCTACTATCTTTGCTGACACTAAACACACTAGAACTGTATCTACTATCTTTGCTGACACTAAACACACTAGAACTCTATCTACTATCTTTGCTGACACTAAACACACTAGAACTCTATCTACTATCTTTGCTGACACTCAACACACTAGAACTCTATCTACTATCTTTGCTGACACTAAACACACTAGAACTCTATCTACTATCTTTGCTGACACTAAATACACTAGAACTCTATCTACTATCTCTGACACAAAATACGCTAGAACTATATCTACTATCTCTGACACTAAACACACTAGAACTCTATCTACTATCTTTGACACTAAATACACTAGAACTCTATCTACTATCTTTGCTGACACTAAATACACTAGAACTCTATCTACTATCTTTGACACTAAACACAATAGAACCCTATCTACTATGTTTGCTGACACTGAATACACTAGAACTCTATCTACTATCTTTGACACTAAACACAGTAGAACTCTATCTACTATATTTTGACACTAAATACACTAGAACTCTATCTACTATCTTTGACACTAAACACACTAGAACTCTATCTACTATCTTTGACACTAAACACACTAGAACTCTATCTACTATATTTGCTGACACTAAACACACTAGAACTCTATCTACTATCTTTTAAACACACTAGAACATCTAATGTTTACTAAACCCTACAATCTACTATGTTTGACACTAAATACACTAGAACTCTATCTACTATCTTTGACACTAAACACACTAGAACTCTATCTACTATCTTTGACACTAAACACACTAGAACTCTATCTACTATATTTGCTGACACTAAATACACTAGAACTCTATCTACTATCTTTGACACTAAACACACTAGAACTCTATCTACTATCTTTGACACTAAACACACTAGAACTCTATCTACTATCTTTGCTGACACTAAACACACTAGAACTCTATCTACTATCTTTGGCACTAAACACACTAGAACTCTATTTACTATTTTTGCTGACACTAAATACACTAGAACTCTATCTACTATGTTTGCTGACACTAAACACACTAGAACTCTATCTACTTTCTTTGACACTAAACACACTAGAACTATATCTACTATCTTTTCTGACACTAAATACACTAGAACTATATCTACTATCTTTGCTGACACTAAATACACTAGAACTCTATCTACTATCTTTGCTGCTACTAAATGCACTAGAACTCTATCTACTATCTCTGACACTAAACACACTAGAACTATATCTACTATCTTTGCTGACACTAAATACACTAGAACTCTATCTATTGTCTTTGCTGACACTAAACACACTAGAATTCTATCGACTATCTCTGACACTAAATACATTAGAACTCTATCTACTATCTTTGCTGACACTAAATACACTAGAACTATATCTACTATCTTTGACACTAAATACACTAGAACTCTATCTACTATCTTTGCTGACACTAAATACACTAGAACTATATCTACTATCTTTGCTGACACTAAATACACTAGAACTATATCTACTATCTTTGTTGACACTAAATACACTAGAACAATATCTACTATCTTTGCTGACACTAAATACACTAGAACTCTATCTACTATCTTTGCTGACACTAAATACACTAGAACTCTATCTACTACCTTTGCTGACACTAAATACACTAGAACTATATCTACTATCTTTGCTGACACTAAATACACTAGAACTCTATCTACTATCTTTGACACTAAACACACTAGAACTATATCTACTATCTTTGCTGACTCTAAATACACTAGAACTCTATCTACTATCTTTGCTGACACTAAATACACTAGAACTCTATCTACTATCTTTGACACTAAATGCACTAGAATTCTATCTACTATGTTTGCTGACACTAAATACACTAGAATTCTATCTACTATCTTTGACACTAAACACAATAGAACCCTATCTTCTATGTTTGCTGACACTAAATACTCTAGAATTCTATCTACTATCTTTGACACTAAACACAATTGAGCCCTATCTACTATGTTTGCTGACACTAAATACACTAGAACTATATCTACTATCTTTGACACTAAATACACTAGAACTCTATCTACTATCTCTGACACTAAACACACTATAACTCTATCTACTATCTTTGCTGACACTAAATACACTAGAACTATATCTACTATCTTTGCTGACACTAAATACACTAGAACTTTATCTACTATCTTTGACACTAAATACACTAGAACTCTATCTACTATCTATGACACTAAATACACTAGAACTCTATCTACTATCTCTGACACAAAATACGCTAGAACTATATCTACTATCTCTGACACTAAACACACTAGAACTCTATATACTGTCTTTGACACTAAATACACTAGAACTCTATCTACTATCTTTGCTGACACTAAATACACTAGAACTCTATCTACTATCTTTGACACTAAACACAATAAAACCCTATCTACTATGTTTGCTGACACTAAATACACTAGAACTCTATCTACTATCAATGACACTAAACACACTAGAACTCTATCTACTATCTTTGCTGACACTAAACACACTAGAACTCTATCTACTATGTTTGGCACTAAACACACTAGAACTATATCTACTATCTTTGCTGACACTAAATACACTAGAACTATATCTACTATCTTTGCTGACACTAAATACACTAGAACTCTATCTACTATCTTTGCTGCTACTAATTACACTAGAACTCTATCTACTATCTCTGACACTAAACACACTAGAACTATATCTACTATCTTTGCTGACACTAAATACACTAGAACTCTATCTATTGTCTTTGCAGACACTAAACACACTAGAACTCTATCTACTATCTCTGACACTAAATACACTAGAACTCTATCTACTATCTTTGCTGACACTAAATACACTAGAACTATATCTACTATCTTTGCTGACACTAAATACACTAGAACTATATGTACTATCTTTGACACTAAATACACTAGAACTATATCTACTATCTTTGCTGACACTAAATACACTAGAACTCTATCTACTATCTTTGCTGACACTAAATACACTAGAACTATATCTACTATCTTTGTTGACACTAAATACACTAGAACAATAGCTACTATCTTTGCTGACACTAAATACACTAGAACTATATCTACTATCTTTGCTGACACTAAACACACTAGAACTCTATCTACTATCTTTGCTGACACTAAATACACTAGAACTATATCTACTATCTTTGACACTAAACACACTAGAACTCTATCTACTATTTTTGCTCACACTAAATACACTAGAACTCTATCTACTATCTTTGCTGACACTAAACACACTAGAACTCTATCTACTATCTTTGCTGACACTAAACACACTAGAACTCTATCTACTATCTTTGCTGACACTAAAAACACTAGAACTATATCTACTGTCTTTGCTGACACTAAATACACTAGAACTCTATCTACTATCTTTGCTGACACTAAATACACTAGAACTATATCTACTATCTTTGCTGACACTAAATAGACTAGAACTCTATCGACTATCTCTGACACTAAACACACTAGAACTATATCTACTATCTTTGCTGACTCTAAATACACTAGAACTCTATCTTCTATCTTTGCTGACACTAAATACACTAGAACTCTAATTACTATCTTTGACACTAAATGCACTAGAATTCTATCTACTATGTTTGCTGACACTAAATACACTAGAATTCTATCTACTATCTTTGACACTAAACACAATAGAACCCTATCTTCTATGTTTGCTGACACTAAATACTCTAGAATTCTATCTACTATCTTTGACACTAAACACAATTGAACCCTATCTAGTATGTTTGCTGACTCTAAATACACTAGAACTATATCTACTATCTTTTGACACTAAATACACTAGAACTCGATCTACTATCTCTGACACTAAACACACTATAACTCTATCTACTATCTTTGCTGACACTAAATACACTAGAACTATATCTACTATCTTTGCTGACACTAAATACACTAGAACTCTATCTACTATCTTTGTTGACACTAAATACACTAGAACTCTATCTACTATCTTTGCTGCTACTAAAGACACTAGAACTCTATCTACTATCTCTGACACTAAACACACTAGTACTATATCTACCATCTTTGCTCACACTAAATACACTAGAACTTTATCTATTGTCTTTGCTGACACTAAACACACTAGAACTCTATCTACTATCTCTGACACTAAATACACTAGAACTCTATCTACTATCTTTGCTGACACTAAATACACTAGAACTATATCTACTATCTTTGCTGACACTAAACACACTAGAACTCTATCTACTATCTTTGCTGACACTAAATACACTAGAACTATATCTACTATCTTTGACACTAAACACACTAGAACTCTATCTACTATTTTTGCTCACACTAAATACACTAGAACTCTATCTACTATCTTTGCTGACACTAAATACACTAGAACTATATCTACTATCTTTGACACTAAATACACTAGAACTATATCTACTATCTTTGCTGACACTAAATACACTAGAACTATATCTACTATCTTTGCTGACACTAAATACACTAGAACTATATCTACTATCTTTGTTGACACTAAATACACTAGAACAATATCTACTATCTTTGCTGACAGTAAATACACTAGAACTATATCTACTATCTTTGCTGACACTAAACACACTAGAACTCTATCTACTATCTTTGCTGACACTAAATACACTAGAACTATATCTACTATCTTTGACACTAAACACACTAGAACTCTATCTACTATTTTTGCTCACACTAAATACACTAGAACTCTATCTACTATCTTTGCTGACACTAAACACACTAGAACTCTATTTACTATCTTTGACACTAAACACACTAGAACTCTATCTACTATCTTTGCTGACACTAAATACACTAGAACTATATCTACTGTCTTTGCTGACACTAAATACACTAGAACTCTATCTACTTTCTTTGCTGACACTAAATACACTAGAACTATATCTACTATCTTTGCTGACACTAAATACACTAGAACTCTATCTACTATCTTTGACACTAAACACACTAGAACTCTATCTACTATGTTTGCTGACACTAAATACACCAGAATTCTATCTACTATCTTTGCTGACACTAAATACACTAGAACTCTATCTACTATCTTTGCTGACACTAAGCAGTAGCAGTCAGTTCTCTCTGTGGTCCATGCATAACCTTTTTTAAAAATTAAAAAATATTGATGTAAATCCTGTTTAGGATTAAAATTTCAATCTTTTCTCTTACTTTATGTCAAACAGACTGAGATTAACATTTGAATCTTTTCTCTTACTTTATGTCAAACAGACTGAGATTAACATTTGAATCTTTTCTCTTACATTATGTCAAACAGACTGAGATTAACATTTCAATCTTTTCTCTTACTTTATGTCAAACAGACTGAGATTAACATTTCAATCTTTTCTCTTACTTTATGTCAAACAGACTGAGATTAACATTTGAATCTTTTCTCTTACTTTATGTCAAACAAACTGAGATTAACATTTCAATCTTTTCTCTTACTTTATGTCAAACAGACAGATTAAAATTTCAATCTTTTCTCTTACCTATGTCAAACAGACTGAGATTAACATTTCAAACTTTTCTCTTACTTATGTCAAACAGACTGAGATTAACATTTCAATCTTTTCTCTTACTTATGTCAAACAGACTGAGATTAACATTTCAATCTTTTCTCTTACTTATGTCAAACAGACTGAGATAGAAAGCTTATGAGAAAAAGAAAATTATGGAAAATGAGTTGGTCTTTATCTATTCTTTGTTTTCAGCCGTTGAAAAGGTGTTATATTCCCAGGTGTTCGGGGGGTTAGTGTTTGCCTTCATTGGCGGAACCCGCAAATTGTCCTCCTCACAACGGCCCCTCTTGCCCTGTACACTGAGAGTAAGTCTCTTTGCTTTGCTTTGCTTTGCTTTGTGTTGTTTCTTGTGCCTTTTTGAATACTTTAGCAATTTGAAGTAAACTCATCCTGAATAACATTAGAAATGTTCAATATTGGCCGTTTGTCCGAGTCATCATAGGATTAAATGCATTATCTTCTTTTTAAAAATTATCTAACAACCCATTTTTTTCCATCTTCATTGAAAACAATCCAAAGAAAACATGTTGATCACTTTCACCAGTTAATATTTTACTAGTCTGAAATCAAACATTTAAGTTTTTTGCATTTGTTTTTGCTGCAACATATTAAAAGAAAAGAAAAAAATTATGAATTTCATTTATATATATTTTTCTTCTTTCTATATATCATATCTTTTCAGAGACTAGTTAGATCATTTGACATTTCAATGCCCCATACATCTTAATGCTATCATGGAGTTTTAAAATGATTGAACATACAATAAATTAATAAGAACAATGTAGATTTATTCATCATGCAAATATTTTAAATTATAGATCTTCAAATCAATGACATTTTAAAAGATTTAAAATGTTTTTGAACTTTTTGTTTTGAACTGTAAACCGTTCCATGTTTGAACTGTTCTTATAATGAAAAAAAACATGTCTAACAGAAGTAAGAACAAATTGAAAATCTCATGTGAATGTGGCATGCTTTGAAACATTGGATATGAAAATAGTGACTTAACTGACAAAATGTATTATACCGTATTATCACTGTTAGGAGCTTTAACCCAAATACGTGTACCCCTTGTTTTAGTGGAAGAAAGGAGCAACAATAAAATAAAACCATTATTATTATTATTATTATTCTTGTAGTTGTTGTTGTTGCTGTTGCTTTTGATGCTGTTCTTGTTATGACAATGTCTATATTAATTATTATTTGTAATTTTTATTTCAGTTATTTACAGCCTGAGTGATCAGTATGACATTGACTTTCAAGGATTTTTTGAATGGTCGGAATTTTCAACTGCATATTTCTGGTCATCTTTTCCGTCTTTGATCTCAGTATTTTGATGCAGTTTTCTACAAGGTCAGTCATAGTGATAAGCTTTTATGCTTGGAAATAGTGTAGGGAGTACATTTTCCAAATATTATAACTCAGTTTTTTCTCTCCAATTTTCAATGTTTTATTGAGAAGATAGAATATATCCATAAGTGACATAAAATTGATTCTAGCACTACACAATGTTGTGTTGTTTTCATTGGTTTTGATTCTAGCACTACACAATGTTGTGTTGTTTTCATTGGTTTTGATTCTAACACTAACTTTTATTCTAACACTACACAATGTTGTGTTGTTTTCATTGGTTTTGATGTTTTCATTGGTTTTGATTCTAACACTACCCAATGTTGTGTTGTTTTCATTGGTTTTGATGTTTTCATTGGTTTTGATTCTAACACTACCCAATGTTGTGTTGTTTTCATTGGTTTTGATTCTAACACTACACAATGTTGTGTTGTTTTCATTGGTTTCAAAATGACACCATATCACTCCCCCTCCCTCCTCCTCCCACACCCCCTCCTCTCCCCATCCCCACACCCTTGTGCTATCATATAATCCCAACCCCCTTGCATCCTGCAGTTGTCTCACCTTTGTCCATATGTAAGGGACTTTATAACATATGTAAAGGACTTTAACATATCGAACATAACTATATCATGTCTGGATTTATTGTGTTGTTGAAAAAATCATTTTTATAGTTACATGATTTGGCTTACCAATGTAAATAAAGATAAAAAGATGGATTTATTAAAGCAGGCTTACCCATGTAAATAAAGATAAAAAAATAGATTTATTGTGTGCAGGCTTACCAATGTAAATAAAGATAAAAAAATAGATTTATTGTGTGCAGGCTTACCAATGTAAATAAAGATAAAAAAATAGATTTATTGTGCGCAGGCTTACCCATGTAAATAAAGATAAAAAATAGATTTTTTGTGTGCAGGCTTACCAATGTAAATAAATATAAAAAATAGATTTATTGTGTGCAGGCTTACCAATGTAAATAAAGATAAAAAGATGGATTTATTGTGTGCAGGCTTACCAATGTAAATAAAGATAAAAAATAGATTTATTGTGTGCAGGCTTACCAATGTAAATAAAGATAAAAAGATGGATTTATTGTGTGCAGGCTTACCAATGTAAATAAATATAAAAAAAATAGATTTATTGTGTGCAGGCTTACCAATGTAATAAAGATAAAAAAATAGATTTATTGTGTGCAGGCTTACCCATGTAAATAAAGATAAAAAAATAGATTTATTGTGTGCAGGCTTACCAATGTAAATAAAGATAAAAATGGATTTATTGTGTGCAGGCTCACCAATGTAAAATAGATTTATTGTGTGCAGGCTTACCAATGTAAATAAAGATAAAAAAATGAATTTATTGTCGGTATCACTGCACACATGCAGGTTCACCAACTGTACATCATTTATCCACATATGTGCAGTAGGGGGATAAAAGTTCATGGTATGATGAGACACAAAGTCAGCAGATAGTCATTTTGAAGCTATTATTCAAATGATAACCGGCTGTGATTTTTTAATTTTCAGATCGTCAGAGGAAATATTTGCTCTGTTTATCTCCATTGCTTTTTCTGTGGACGCTTTCAAGAACTGTGCAAAAAGTAAGAAAGTAGTAATTTGTCATATTGTCAAATGCCTATGTGTACATTAAATGTTTGAGAAATGCATAATATATCGGGTGAGTTAAAAAAAATGTTCCTAAGTTTGAATGTTTGTAACTCAACAAATAAGACACACTTGTTTTTGAAACTTGTACTGCATCTAGATCAACATATGTTTAATAATTGTATAAAACCTCAGGGAAATCAAGTGATTAGTTAATTATATAAAAACGTTCTTGTAAGGTCACTTTGAAATCAAAATATCACAAAACAAAGCCACCGTCTTGTTTCACAACTGTGCGCAGTTGTCGCTTCCATGAAAAAATTGCCGTATGAATTTGTCCAATTGTTATCTTCTCCTAATCCTCTTTTATAACATCCTTTAGATCTTGTTCCGTGAAGAAGCGCGAATAACCCCTTAAAATTTTTCGGATAGCGATTCCCATACAATGTAATCCCTGGAGTTCAAGGCAGGACTTATTGTTGGCCATTGGTTTTCAGCAATTAACTGTATTTGACTATCAACCAAAACTCCGTGGGTTGCTCTGCTCATGTGGGTGGCTGCTCCATCTACTTTAAATATGTAGTCATTAATAAGGCTAAAGATCGATAAAAACTACCTTTGAGGTGTGCATCGAATAGGTCAAAGTACGTTTTTTCCGCGAGTTTTCAATTCTGTGTACCTTAATACTCGTGCATTGGATTTTTATTAATTTTTCCACACAAACACACCATAGTATGAAATCACATCGTGATCTGAAATTAAACAACAATGATATAAACAACCCATTTTCGGAATTTATTTTTCACTCACCCTATATAGATGTATTATAATTTTGTAGGAAGTGAGTATATGTGTGTGTGTGTTTGTGTGTATTGTAAGAGAAAGAAAATGAGACATAGACAGGCAGTCAGACAGAACAGACAGATAGATAAACAGACAATGCAGGGGGTAGAGGAGAAGTAACAAAAGAATTTTAAAAAGGAGCCTATAGACATAGAGTGAAATATGAAAAAAGGAACTTATAGACATAGAGTGAAATATGAAAAAAGGAACTTATAGACACAGAGTGAAATATGAAAAAAGGAACTTAGACACAGAGTGAAATATGAAAAAAGGAGCATTTAGACACAGAGTGAAATAAAAAAGGAACTTATTGACACAGAGTGAAATATGAAAAAAAGGAACTTATAGACATAGAGTGAAATATGAAAAAAGGAACTTATAGACATAGAAAGTGAAATATGAAATAAAAAAAGGAACTTATAGACATAGAGTGAAATATGAAAAAAGGAACTTATTTGACACAGAGTGAAATATGAAAAAAGGAACTTATAGACATAGAGTGAAATATGAAAAAAGGAACTTATAGACACAGAGTGAAATATAGACTTATTGACACAGAGTGAAATATGAAAAAAAGAAACTTATAGACAGAGTGAAATATGAAAAAAAAGGAACTTATAGACATAGAGTGAAATATGAAAAAAGGAACTTATAGACATAGAGTGAAATATGAAAAAAAGAAACTTATAGACACAGAGTAAAATACGAAAAAAGATGAAAAAGAAACTCATTAACATTTGATTTATGAGACTGGAAAAATGCCTAATTTGTAGAAGGGTGGAAAAATGCCTAATTTGTAGGAGGATGGAAAAATACCTAATTTGTAGCAGACTGGAAAAATGCCTAATTTGTAGCAGACTGGAAAAATGCCTAATTTGTAGGAGACTGGAAAAATGCCTAATTTGTAGGAGACTGTAAAAATGCCTAATTTGTAGCAGACTGTTAAAATGCCTAATTTGGAAAAATGCCTAATTTGTAGCAGACTGTTAAAATGCCTAATTTGTAACAGACTGGAAAAATGCCTAATTTGTAGCAGACTGGAAAAATGCTTAATTTGGAAAAATACCTAATTTGTAGCAGACTGGAAAAATGCCTAATTTGTAGCAGACTGGAAAAATGCCTAATTTGTAGCAGACTGTTAAAATGCCTAATTTGTAGCAGACTGGAAAAATGCCTAATTTGTAGCAGACTGTTAAAATGCCTAATTTGTAGCAGACTGGAAAAATGCCTAATTTGTAGCAGACTGGAAAAATGCCTAATTTGTAGCAGACTGTTAAAATGCCTAATCAGACTTGCCTAATTTGTAGCAGACTGGAAAAATACCTAATTTGTAAACTGAAAAAAATACCTAATTTGTAGCAGACTGGAAAAATACCTAATTTGTAGCAGACTGGAAAAATACCTAATTTGTAGCAGACTGGAAAAAAAATAGCAGACTGGAAAAATACCTAATTTGTAGCAGACTGGAAAAATGCCTAATTTGTAGCAGACTGGAAAAATACCTAATTTGTAGCAGACTGTTAAAATGCTTAATTTGTTTTGCATGGTTACGAATGTCATCATATTTTCTTGTTTGTTTGCACTTTCAGATTTTGATGAACATTACATATGTGACCCCTCTGATTACACATTGAGTAGTAATACAACAAATTCAACGATAGATCCAGAAAATCCATGTGGAAAGGAAATAAGTCTGCTTTATCTTTTGCTTCTTCTTGGAACTCTGTGGCTTGGAGTAACTTTGTTCAACTTTAAAGAAACGTAAGTAAAAGTTTGTGTAACTTGTAAGAAAGAGAATGACTTTGTTCAACTTTAAAGAAACGTAAGTGAAAGTTTGTGTAACTTGTACGAAAGAGAGTGACTCTGTTCAACTTTAAAGAAAGGTAAGTTAAAGTTTTGGAAACTTGTACTAAAGAGCAATTTTTCTGATTATAATGTTGATCTTAGTTGTTCTTATTATGAAAATAATTTAAATATTTTCCTCAATCATTTACTTTTGTTTTTTTATCAGATCTTTTTAAAGGCAAATTCAAAACAAGAATTGCTGTGAACTACACTTATTATTGAATTTTATTAGCATTTGCCCGGCAAAATTTTCTGGCCCTCCTGTTGGCCCAGCAGGGAAAGTGGTAGCTAGGTCTATTCATACTTGGAGACTAAAGGTGTGGAAAGTAATGGCAAACTACCACATTATGCCTGGAAACATCAGGACTCTTCTCTGGTTACGCTACTCTCAACTCTGAGTTTGGGATTTACTTTGACTAGTGTTCTTACTCATAGCGCACATATAAAAAATGTACAAATGTTTAGAAAAAATTATTTCCATTCATTAGGATGTAAACTTATAACAATACACTTACTTGCAAATACATTAGATATAACGGCCATCTGAATTTCATTACAAGGGTGTTTTATGTCTCTCATCTGACTTTTCTCTATCATTTGATTTTCAGTAAAATTTTGGTTACTGTTATTTCATTGTTTTGTCTGTCTGTTTCACCTGCAGGCCATATTTGAATGCGGGAAAAAAGAGAAATTTTGGTCACTGTTATTTCATTGTTTTGTCTGTCTGTTTCACCTGCAGGCCATATCTGAATGCGGGAAAAAGAGAAATTTTGGCAGACTATGCACTTCCTGTGTCTGTCATCATTATGACATTCATTGGAGCTTTTCTGTTCCGAGAAGTAGACAGTAAGTAATTGTGGACACTCGCTTCTTGATGTAGATTCAGTTTATGTTTTTTAAAAACATGCTCATATTTTGTGATTGTCATTTGATTTGTTTTGTTAAAAAATACGTTATTGATAGCTTCCTTTACAGATTATCTGATGTTTTAAATGGGGAATGATGGTTTGCATTATATCTGATAGTCAGCTCTTGATGAAAAAAACCAACATCTCTTTGTGTAAAGCAAATTGTTTCAAACTCAGCCAAAATTGTGGTTTTGAAAATGTCATAACTGATCTAATTCTATTTCAATGAAAATGTCATAACTGATCTATTTCTGTTTCAGTGAAAAAGAGCTTTGAAACATCCTCCGATGATGTTACAGATATTTTTAAAATAGTCAATCTGAAATCCCTGTCTCTGGAGGCAGTTCTTGGAGCTTGTGGTTTGGGATTTTGTCTGTCTCTCCTTTTCTTCATGGATCAAAACATATCAGCTGCTTTAGTCAACGCTCCACAGAACAAGTAAGTCAAAGACAGGGAGCTGGTTGAATAGTTAGTTTGCTATTACTGTTTCCATATCTCCAGTTCTTAAACAAACACAAATTGTTTTAGTTTTCCATTCCTCTTGTCTCGTTGCCACTCATCAGCGAGCATCGCAAATACAGCCTGTTATTGTAGCCTATCCAGCATTTTTTTTAGAACTTTCATCAGCTATCCGGCATTTCTTGATTAGAGCTTTCATTAGCTATCCAGCTTTTCTTGATTAGAGCTTTCATCAGCTATCCGATATTTCTTGATTAGAGCTTTCATCAGCTATCCTGCTTTTCTTGATTAGAGCTTTCATCAGCTATCTGGCCTTTCTTGATTAGATTTTCATCAGCTATCTGGCCTTTCTTGATTAAAGATTTCATCAGCTATCTGGCCTTTCTTGATTATAGATTTCATCAGCTATCTGGCCTTTCTTGATTATAGATTTCATCAGCTATCTGGCCTTTCTTGATTATAGATTTCATCAGCTATCCGGCCTTTCTTGATTAAAGCTTTCATCAGCTATCCGGCCTTTCTTGATTATAGTTTTCATCAGCTATCTGGCCTTTCTTGATTAGAGCTTTCATCAGCTATCCGGCCTTTCTTGATTATAGTTTTCATCAGCTATCCTGCGTTTCTTGATTATAAGTTTTCATCAGCTATCTGGCCTTTCTTGATGAGAGCTTTCATCAGCTATCCGGCCTTTCTTGATTAGAGCTTTCATCAGCTATCCGGCCTTTCTTCATTATAGATTTCATCAGCTATCCGGTTTTTCTTGATTATAATTTTCATTAGCTTTCCGATTTTCTTGATTGGAGTTTTCATCAGCTATCCTGCTTTTCTTGATTAGAGATTTCATTAGCTATCCGGTTTTTTCTTGATTAGAATTTTCATCAGCTATCTGGCTTGCCTTCATTAGAGTTTTCATCAGCTATCCAGCTTTTCTTGATTAGAGCTTTCATCAGCTATCCTGCTTTTCTTGATTATAGTTTTCATCAGCTATCTGGCCTTTCTTGATTAGAGCTTTCATCAGCTATCCTGCGTTTCTTGATTATAGTTTTCATCAGCTATCCGGCCTTTCTTGATTATAGCTTTCATCAGCTATCCGGCCTTTCTTGATTATAGTTTTCATCAGCTATCCGGCCTTTCTTGATTATAGTTTTCATCAGCTATCCTGCATTTCTTGATTAGAGCTTTCATCAGCTATTCAGCCTTTCTTGATTATAGTTTTCATCAGCTATCCTGCATTTCTTGATTAGAGTTTTCATCAGCTATCTGTCCTTTCTTGATTAGAGCTTTCATCAGCTATCCGGCCTTTCTTGATTAGAGCTTTTATCAGCTATCCGGCCTTTCTTGATTAGAGCTTTCATCAGTTATCCGGCTTTTCTTGATTGGAGCTTTCATCAGTTATCGGCTTTTCTTGATTGGAGCTTTCATCAGCTATCCGGCTTTTCTTGATTAGAGTTTTCATTAGCTATCCAGCTTGCCTTCATTAGAGCTTTCATTAGCTATTCGGCTTATCTTGATTAGAGTTTTCATCAGCTATCCAGCTTTTCTTGATTAGAGCTTTCATCAGCTATCCGGCCTTTCCTGATTATAGCTTTCATCAGCTATCCGGCTTTTCTTGATTATAGCTTTCATCAGCTATCCGGCGTTTCTTGATTATAGCTTTCATCAGCTATCCGGCCTTTCTTGATTATAGCTTTCATCAGCTATCCGGCCTTTCTTGATTATAGCTTTCATCAGCTATCCGGCCTTTCTTGATTATAGCTTTCATCAGCTATCCGGCCTTTCTTGATTAGAGCTTTCATCAGCTATCTGGCCTTTCTTGATTAGAGCTTTCATCAGCTATCCAGCTTTTCTTGATTATAGCTTTCATCAGCTATCCGGCCTTTCTTGATTATAGCTTTCAGTAGCTATTTTCTAAAGATAAATGAATCCTGATCGGGAAACTTTTTTTGATTTAAGTGACAGTATACATAATCCTGATTATATCTGAATTTGATCTAAATGTAGGTGTAGACAAGCTCTCATGAAATGTCTAATTGGTTTATATCTATTTCATCTAGAGGAAAACTTTTCAAGAGGGTTCTTCTCTTGTTACATAGTTGACACACATCATTTCAAAGATTTTTGTTTTAAAGTGAAAAGTTGTACTAAAGGTTAGTTTTAAAGTGAAAGTTGTACTAAAGGTTAGTTTTAAAGTGAAAAGTTGTACTAAAGGTTTTAGTTTTAAAGTGAAAAGTTGTACTAAAGGTTAGTTTTAAAGTAAAAAGTTGTACTAAAGGTTAGTTTTAAAGTGAAAGTTGTACTAAAGGTTAGTTTTAAAGTGAAAAGTTGTACGTGCATAAATCTTTTACAATCCAGATTACGTCTGCTTCATCTGAATTCAATGGGGGTTTTTATCACAAAAATAACAAGAACTAATGTGAGAAAAAACTCAGATTTAATTTCTTTACAATATCTACTATGTACTCAGAATGCAGAAAGGCACAGCGTACCACTGGGATCTGCTTGTGATTGCGGCCATTAATGTGGTCCTCTCCCTCCTCGGGCTTCCATGGGTCCACGCTGCACTGCCGCATTCTCCTCTCCATGTCCACGCTTTAGCCGATATGGAGGAGCGTGTGGAACAAGGACACATCTACCAAATGTAACGTATATATGGTTTTGTGTGATGGATTAATATTATGTACTATTGTCTACCAGGTGTAAAGCACATATATTTATCGAAGGTGAAAGAAATGCAAACCGTGTAATTCCTATTTTGGATGTTTTGAGAACATCAAAGAAAATGTGCTTTTTAATCTATTTTTACAGACATATACGGTTTGCTAATGTCAAAAACTAGACCCAATAGAGATACATAGAATGCTCATATAGTTATTATATGGGTTTTGTATTGGCTCTTGTGCCACGGAATCTAAACTAGACGAAGCATAAGGGCTTCCTGATGTTAAAAAACCCGGGGGAAAAGGTGTTACTAATTTTAGACTTATGCGTTTTGTGACTTTCACCATCAGTATGTGTATATGATTGTGTTTGATGGATTAATGTCATGTGCCCAAGTATGTGTATATGATTGTGTTTGATGGATTAATGTCATGTGCCATCAAGTATGTGTATATGATTGTGTTTGATGGATTAATGTCATGTGCCATCAAGTATGTGTATATGATTGTGTTTGATGGATTAATGTCATGTGCCATCAAGTATGTGTATATGATTGTGTTTGATGGATTAATGTCATGTGCCATCAAGTATATATGATTGTGTTTGATGGATTATGTATGATTGTGTTTGATGGATTAATGTCATGTGCCATCAAGTATGCGTATATGATTGTGTTTGATGGATTAATTAATGTCATGTGCCATCAAGTATGTGTATATGATTGTGTTTGATGGATTAATGTCATGTGCCATCAAGTATGTGTATATGATTGTGTTTGATGGATTAATGTCATGTGCCATCAAGTATGTGTATATGATTGTGTTTGATGGATTAATGTCATGTGCCATCAAGTATGCGTATATGATTGTGTTTGATGGATTAATGTCATGTGCCATCAAGTATGCGTATATGATTGTGTTTGATGGATTAATGTCATGTGCCATGTTGTATATGATTGTGTTTGATGGATTAATGTCATGTGCCATCAAGTATGTGTATATGATTGTGTTTGATGGATTAATGTCATGTGCCATCAAATTGTAGAAGAATGTTTGGGCAGGCCTACTTTCCTGATCGATTGATGTGTAATATTTGTAAATACTGTAATTTTCACCCTCAGTGATTGACTTTGATGGGTATATCTTATGCAATGCAACTGGTGACTTAGTTGGTCTGTCTGATGAAGGGTGAATAAAAACATTGTGTATCTTTTTTTCTTTATGAGTTTCCATTCTACCTTCCGGTGTATGAGTTCAGATGCCTGAGATGATCTTTCTTCAGGCTTCCCTGTCCTGGCATTTTCTGTTTCCTTCAAAAAAAGTTAAATTGCTATGCTTTAATGCCTCTTTTATATATCTTCTTCCCGCTTTCTCCGAGGTCTGCCTTTTGGTCTTTTATCTTGGGTTTTTGCACTGTATACTGATTTAGCTATTTTATTGTCATTCAGTCTTTTTACACGCCCAAACCATCTCAGTTGACTTATTTCTATCTTAGTTTTTATGCCATCTGCTTTGGTTTGATCTTTTATTGTTATGTTTCTGATTTTGTCCCTTTTAGTTTTCTTTACTTCTTTTCTTAGATTTAGATATTTCATTTCAGCTGCTTGTACTCTATCGTATTCCCTACTGTCTAAGTTCCAGGTTTCACTGCCATAGAGGAGAGTAGGATAATAAACTGTGTTGTATATTGCCATTTTAGTCTTTGTTGACAATTCTTGTTTACCTACAAATGCCCTTCCTAGATGGATTCTCAGGCTGATTTCTTCTCTTAGTTTTCCCTCTGAGTTAATCATTACTCCTAGGTAATTGTAGCTTTGAACTTGTTTTAAATTCTCCTGCCCAATTTAAGATTTTGTGTTTTAGCTTTCCTACTTACTAGCATTGTTTTGGTTTTTGTTCATTATTCATCATGTTGATAATAGCCTGAAGGACACTTTCTGATTTTCCAAACAGAACTAAATCATCAGCAAATGAAAGCATTGATACATTTACTGGTTTGAGCTTCCACATACATACATTCATTTTCTTCATTTTTGAGGATGCCTTTGCGACTGAATCTATAAATGTGATAAACAAACGAAGACTTAAGATACAACCCTGTCTTACTCCTATATCTACATCAAAATCTTCAGATATGTTTCCAGCTACTCTCATTACACATGTTGGTTTATTGTAAAATCAGTTGATTTGGGATAAGCAGTTGATTAGTCCACTGCACCCTGGGTAGATGGTGGAGTTGCCCCTACCAGGCCTTGTGATTTTATGTCAGCGTTAATTCCCTTAGTCTTTGGTCACCCAAGTCCAGCCTGCAAGACAGCAGGTTGTTTTCTGTAAGGGTTAACTCTCTTAGCCCTTGGTCAGCCAAGACCAGCCTGCAAGGCAGCAGGAGACTCGTGGAGGGCGGGACCACCTAATCCCCGTACAGATGTTCACCTGTCCACTGCCCGGAACTTTGTGTACCAATAGATATTATTTTGCTGAAAAAATCACTCTCGTTCTGATGTTGAATTGAGATAAATACAACAAATTTAAAAATCCATGTTTCCTTAGATGTCTTGTTGATGGGTCGAGAAAAAGGAACAAGATCATTTTGTATTCAATTTTTACATTCTTTTTGAAAAACTTTATCTTGATCTTCAAATATGAAGCAGAAGAAAGGATTTATGAAATATTCAATGTCATTTTAATAGAATTAGAGAGAATTATATTTTGACCCTCGACTTACGCCAGTCAAAAGAGACAACGAAAAAAAAAGAAAGAATGTACCAGAACATTTATCATTTCCTTTAGGACCTTAATTAAATACTTACATTATCTTTGGTGCAAATATTGTCTAAAAGAGCTATGAATACAGACTATTTAGGAACAAATAGACTTTTTCATCACAGCACATGGCGTGATAACATATGTTCACTTGAAAATCAATATTTGAATGCCTTTGTTCTCTTTCAGAGTTGTTAAGGTGCGGGAGACTCGCTTGACTTGCGTGCTTTCTCACATTCTTATTGCTGTTAGCCTGACGTTCCTGTCAGTCCTTGCCTATATTCCAACCCCTGTCCTTTATGGGCTGTTCCTGTATGTGGCAGTCACTGCTCTCTATGGCAACCAAATGTTTGAACGTGTACAGCTTTTTTTTACTGAGCAGGTCAGTTTTGTTGATCACTTTTGATTTCTTCTTTTGTTCATTTTTATTTTTCTAAACTTGTGGATGGCTCTGCTGGTAGGCCCTACTTCTTTCTCTTCATTCTTTGCCATCTCCTTCCACTTGCTTTATTCCACTTCCTTCACTATGACATCTATTACATGTCCTCTATCTTGCTTTATTCCACTTCCTTCACTATGACATCTATTACATGTCCTCTATCTTGCTTTATTCCACTTCCTTCACTATGAGATCTATTACATGTCCTTCATCTTGCTTTATTCCACTTCCTTCACTATGACATCTATTCCATGTCCTTCATCTTGCTTTATTCCACTTCCTTCACTATGACATCTATTCCATGTCCTTCATCTTGCTTTATTCCACTTCCTTCACTATGACATCTATTACATGTCCTCTATCTTGCTTTATTCCACTTCCTTCACTATGAGATCTATTACATGTCCTTCATCTTGCTTTATTCCACTTCCTTCACTATGACATCTATTCCATGTCCTTCATCTTGCATCTATGAGATCCCATGTCCTTCATCTTGCTTTATTCCACTTCCTTCACTATGAGATCTATTCCATGTCCTTCATCTTGCTTTATTCCACTTCCTTCACTATGAGATCTATTACATGTCCTTCATCTTGCTTTATTATTCCTTCATGAGATCTATTCCATGTCCTTCATCTTGCTTTATTCCACTTCCTTCACTATGACATCTATTCCATGTCCTTCATCTTGCTTTATTCCACTTCCTTCACTATGACATCTATTCCATGTCCTTCATCTTGCTTTATTCCACTTCCTTCACTATGAGATCTATTACATGTCCTTCATCTTGCTTTATTCCACTTCCTTCACTATGAGATCTATTACATGTCCTTCATCTTGCTTTATTCCACTTCCTTCACTATGAGATCTATTCCATGTCCTTCATCTTGCTTTATTCCACTTCCTTCACTATGAGATCTATTCCATGTCCTTCATCTTGCTTTATTCCACTTCCTTCACTATGAGATCTATTACATGTCCTTCATCTTGCTTTATTCCACTTCCTTCACTATGAGATCTATTACATGTCCTTCATCTTGCTTTATTCCACTTCCTTCACTATGACATCTATTCCATGTCCTTCATCTTGCTTTATTCCACTTCCTTCACTATGAGATCTATTACATGTCCTTCATCTTGCTTTATTCCAAAAAACTAAACCAAAGAATAAATAATACCTAAAATTCATGTTTCCTTGCCAATACTTCATTGCTACTTGGCCTTTAAAATTAAATAGAAAAGTCATGAAAATATTTTTCATTACAATGCCTATACATGTAAAGATAAATTGTCAAATGGTTTCTAGAAGCAGACTTGTTGTAAGGCGCAGGGGCCAAAAGTTAAAAATCCGAGACAATGACAAAAAATATTAATTTGCCATTGGAAAACATGTTATTAATTTGCCATTGGAAAACATGTTATTAATTTGCCATTGGAAAACATGTTATTAATTTGCCATTGGAAAACATGTTATTAATTTGCTATTGGAAAACATGTTATTAATTTGCCATTGGAAAACATATTATTAATTTGCCATTGGAAAACATGTTATTAATTTGCCATTGGAAAACATGTTATTAATTTGTCATTGGAAAACATGTTTTTGTTTTTCACAGGCGGCTTATCCCCCAAACCACTTCATCAGACGAGTTCCACAGAGAAAAATGCATGCGTTTACCGCCCTACAGATTCTTCAGTTAGTCGTCCTGTGTGCTGTGGGTTTTGCCCCGTACCCATACCTGAAAATGTTCTTCCCTGTACTCATCTTTTGTTTGATTCCAATCAGGTAAGCCTTAAAGTTATCTTTGCGTAGAACAACTGCGATCATATTGTTTGGTCATACTTGAGTTAGTTTGGAAACAAAGATTAGAATTACCATCTAGCCCACATTGAGTCTTAGTGTTGGCATTGGGAGGTCTAGTCCACATTGAGTCTTTGCCGTTCAGTGTGTTCTATTCCTTGTTTCACTCTATCATTGCCATTTGGTGTGTTCTATTCCTTGTTTCACTCTGTCATTGCCATTTGGTGTGTTCTATTCCTTGTTTCACTCTATCATTGCCATTTGGTGTGTTCTATTCCTTATTTCACTCTGTCATTGCCATTTGGTGTGTTCTATTCCTTGTTTCACTCTATCATTGCCATTTGGTGTGTTCTATTCCTTGTTTCACTCTGTCATTGCCATTTGGTGTGTTCTATTCCTTGTTTCACTCTATCATTGCCATTTGGTGTGTTCTATTCCTTGTTTCACTCTATCATTGCCATTTGGTGTGTTCTATTCCTTGTTTCACTCTATCATTGCCTTTTGGTGTGTTCTATTCCTTATTTCACTCTATCATTGCCATTTGGTGTGTTCTATTCCTTGTTTCACTCTGTCATTGCCATTCAGTGTGTTCTATTCCTTGTTTCACTCTATCATTGCCATTTGGTGTGTTCTATTCCTTGTTTCACTCTGTCATTGCCATTCAGTTTGTTCTATTCCTTGTTTCACTCTGTCATTGCCATTTGATGTGTTCTATTCCTTGTTTCACTCTGTCATTGCCATGCAGTGTGTTATATTTCTTGCTTCACTCTGTCATTGCCATGCAGTGTGTTATATTTCTTGCTTCACTCTGTCATTGCCATGCAGTGTGTTATATTCCTTGTTTCACTCTGTCATTGCCATGCAGTGTGTTATATTTCTTGCTTCACTCTGCCAGGTTGTTCCCATTTGCACTTCATTACGCCATCTTGTTGCTGGTCTTTCTGCATCTGTACATCTTGTTGTCTTGAAATACTGCTGTGTAGCCGGCTTATTTCCGTTTCTGTCTAAATAACTGATCTGAGGACACCAGTGACTCCTATTCTCTTTATAATGTCCATGCAAAAGATCTGTTAGACAGTGTGTTCCTAGACCGATGTTACTGTATTTCTTCATGACATGTTTTGAAATAATGTGAAATTAAACAATGAACTAGATTAATTTTTTCTTCATTTCAAGTTTCTCCTTTTTTATCTGTTTAATTACAGGCACAAACTGATTCCAAAACTTGTCGAACAGAAATTTCTGAAAGCCATGGATGGACATTGAATGGTCTACATGAAAAATGGTCAAAATCACATGTACGAAACAATGTCATCATCATCTGCACATTTGGAAAAAAAAAACGTTTCTGCTATTTTATTTACCAAACTTCTACGAGGTCCTCAGAAATTTATGATATAACACAAGAAAACTCAAACTATTTCTTTGTAATGAAACGAGCAGACTATGCAACATTACAATTCATCATTTTCCAAATTGACTTCTTCTTGTGAACTCTTAATGTACGTCCGTAAAACCATAACATTTATTTTCAAGAGATCTCATATCCAATGAATGTACAAAGCTAAGATTATCTAATTTTCTCACATGTTTGTTAATCAAACTTTCTTGGGTGGTCCAAAACCTTCATTAGTGGCAGTGTCCCGGTCTTGGTTGCACATCTGAATTCCAACAGATTAGGGGTCATTGAAGTGCACAACATGGTTGCATGGAATTACTTTGAGTTTTACTCACCTCTCATGGTACTTTTATTTTGACAGTCAAGTAAGATGAGATAAAATACATATCCGCTAGGATTCAAATCTCTTGCCATAATACATCTCCACACTATGATATTCAAAATCTTCATCTTGCCATAATACATCTCCACACTATGATATTCAAACATCTTGCTATAATACATCTCCACACTAGGATATTCAAACATCTTGCTATAATACATCTCCACACTAGGATATTGAAACATCTTGCTATAATACATCTCCACACTATGATATTCAAACATCTTGCTATAATACATCTCCACACTAGGATATTGAAACATCTTGCTATAATACATCTCCACACAAACAGCTATTCAAACATCTTGCTATAATACATCTCCACACTAGGATATTCAAACATCTTGCTATAATACATCTCCACACTAGGATTCAAACATCTTGCTATAATACATCTCCACACTATGATATTCAAACATCTTGCTATAATACATCTCCACACTAGGATTCAAACATCTTGCTATAATACATCTCTAGGATATTCAAACACTATAATACAGGATATTCAAACATCTTGCTATAATACATCTCCACACTATGATATTCAAACATCTTGCTATTCAAACATCTTGCTATAATACATCTCCACATTAGGATATTCAAACATCTTTATAATACATCTCCACACTATGATATTCAAACATCACATCTCCACACTAGGATATTCAAACATCTTGCTATAATACATCTCCACACTAATACATCTTGCTATAATACATCTCCACTATGATATTCAAACATCTTGCTATAATACATCTCCACACTATGATATTCAAACATCTTGCTGTAATACATCTCCACACTAGGATTCAAACATCTTGCTATATACATCTCCACACTAGGATTCAAACATCCACATCTCCACACTATGATATTCAAACATCTTGCTATAATACATCTCCACACTAGGATTCAAACATCTTGCTATAATACATCTCCACACTAGGATTCAAACATCTTGCTATAATACATCTCCACACTATGATATTCAAACATCTTGCTATAATACATCTCCACACTATGATATTCAAACATCTTGCTGTAATACATCTCCACACTATGATATTCAAACATCTTGCTGTAATACATCTCCACACTATGATATTCAAACATCTTGCTATAATACATCTCTAGGATATTCAAACACTTATGATATGATATTCAAACATCTTGCTATAATACATCTCCACTCTATGATATTCAAACATCTTGCTATAATACATCTCCACACTATGATATTCAAACATCTTCAAACATCTTGGTATAATAACACAGCTTGTAAAATCCAAGGTTGGTTCTATACTGAAGGAGTCCAAACCATCCACATCATACACAGGGCAATTCAATGTGATTCAGTATAGGCAGTGGGAAGTATTGATTGCATTCTTCTTTTAGCTACATCTCAATTCAAGTTCGACATTTTGAAATCTCTTCCGGTAAACAATTTCCTTTAAAAATAAAAGAAAGGATTTTGTCTCATTTATTTCAGCTTGACAATTCAACATTTTCTCACAAAATGCATATACGCCAATGATTGTTTCCAACAAAATACAATACATGCACTCCCAGTCAACCAGAACTCGTCAAGTGACAAACATCCGCCCACGCCCACATCCCAGCTGTGCGAATTTCTTTCAATGGTGGACATTATCCTTGGCTGTTTTTTTGTGTTTTTTTCTGCGTTATATTTCACCCAAGACACCATGGATGTTGTTTGTTTTCTTTTTGTAAAATTTGTTTTTATTTAAGGGAGAGTTGCTTTTTTTTATTATTGCGTTTTGTGAAGAATGCAGATGATAGACATATGTCGCATTTTGTGAAAAAAGGTGAAATTAAAGCTTTATTGAGAGGAAAGTGTATATGTCTGATTTAAGTCGGTATCACTGTCAAACATCGTCTTTGTCCATGACACATTAAGATAACAATTGTTCACCTGACAGATCATGAACACGAGTAACACGTTTTAAAACTTCATTTTGAAACATTTGGATATTTTGTGTTCTGTGATAAAAGTACTTTAAATGCACCTTAAAAACAAAAGTTAACAATTGCCTGATACAACTTTGCATGTATTTTTTTTGTGATCATTTTCAATATTTATGTCAAATGATGAGTAAAATTTGTAGTTTCATTTTCCAGAAGCTTATGTTTTCTTTTAAAAATTTATCTGTTTTTATATTTGTACAGATCCCATGCCATATGTTTTATACAGCATTTTAAATAATTGTACATAATATATTATGTTGTTATGCTGTAATCAAGAGCTTTTTAAACGATTATGAGATGTTGTAGAAGTAAGCCATGTTCTTTCCTTTATATGCATTGTAAAACATGACTAAAACCCTTCCAACAACCTTAACTCGTTTGTCATCAACTAGACTCAAAGAATGTATTACTATTACACAAGGTGTGTACATTTCCTATAAGGCCATTACTGCCCATAGAACCAGGGGGACTTGAAGCCTGGTCTCCTCGGATGTGGACAATAAAAAGGAGGTCCTTTGTGCATACCACAACGTTAAAGGTCCCTTGGCTGTTTACAGGGCAGTTTGGGCAAATTTAAAAATCCTTCCAAAAACCCTAAGATCACCTTAGTTGTGGATGTGTGTAAATTTAAAATCAAATAGAAAAACCCATAGAAGCCTGAGCTTATCTTAGCTTCTATCATCGAAAGTAAATTAGATTGGACAATCTGTCACATTTTTACTCCCTGGCTGACACTGGTACTCAATTGCATCTGGCTTGAGTGGGGAAATGTGAGTTAAGAATTTATCTCAGGGAACAAGGTGTCGAATGGAAAGATTAGAATTTTTAAATTAACCATTAGCCACCAAGAAAACAATAATTTGACTTCACGCCTGACCTAGAATGTGATGACGTCTCCTTGACTTCACTGTTATTTTGAATGTAATGGCTATCTGGGCCATGGGAGTTTTGAAGTGAGGAAACACCTTACTATCTGGGCCATGGGAGTTTTGAAGTGAGGAAACACCTTACTATCTGGGCCATGGGAGTTTTGAAGTGAGGAAACACCTTACTATCTGGGTCAGGGGAGTTTTGAAGTGAGGAAACACCTTACTATCTGGGTCAGGGGAGTTTTGAAGTGAGGAAACACCTTACTATCTGGGCCATGGGAGTTTTGAAGTGAGGAAACACCTTACTATCTGGGTCAGGGGAGTTTTGAAGTGAGGAAACAACTTACAAATTTTGAAAGACATAAAACTTACTGCAATTTGCGTCACTGAACCATAAATCATTCGTGATTGTGATAATCCATGAATTATGAATTTTATTGAATATTTGTCAATAACTTATTATTAATGCACTTTTTTCAATTCTGAGTAGAGAGGAAACCACTATTTTGTCAACAAAGTCAATGGAAGTTTTTGAAATAGCCTTCGCTAAATCTAAATCTAAATTTAAAAAAAATCTTAAGATAGTTTTTATTTTTACTTATATTAATATCATATGAAAAAATATAAATAATATGCTACAGAACTGTAAGAAGAAGAAGACTATGACTAAGGTAATGTACAGACAAAATATAATATATTATATTATGGGACATAAAACGAGATTATGATGTGATGAAGGTATTCTGTTAATTTCATTTCTGTGCCATTGGTTAATTTTGATTTTCCTAATCACGTTTACATACAAACCATGAAATGAAACAGACGGTGAAGGTCGCAAACTGTGTAAGTCAATTTTGGATGAATTGAGAAAATTAAAGAAAAAATGCTGTGCATTTTAATTTATTTTTACAGACATACACGGTGAGCAAGTATCAAAAACTAGACCCAATAGGATACACGGACTGCTCATATGGTTATTATATGAGTTTTTATTAGTTCTTGTGCCGCAGAGTTCTAATGAGACGAATCATAGGGGCTTCCTAATGTTGAAAAAGCGGAAAAAAAAGGTGTTACATGTACTAATTTTAGACGTACGCGGTTTGCGACCTTCACCATCGACATGATGCCAATATCAAGGCATCCGATGGGCTAATCACAATTCTACAGTTCATGTGCTCACGTAAAATGATACGTATTAGTTTTTTTAAATGTCATTGTCAAGATTGTATTTGTAGACTGAAGGATTAATGCCGTTGTGCTTCCAGGATTTATATCAAAGTTATGTTTGTTTGTGTGTTTAATTGAAATTTACCCCATCCACCATATGCGGTGATCTCAGGGTAATTTAATAGTAAACAGCAAAATGAAAGAGGAGTGAAAATAAAAGATTGAAAGGAAAGAAGTAGAATGTGCCAGACTCACTCAACAACCGCCCACTGATTTTATGTCTTACTCTTAGTCTTATCGCATCTTTTGTTCAGCTGCTCCCATTGACATTATTTTCTTTGGGGTTTTTTTTGGCTGAAAAGTGAAAGAGAGTTTCTTATTTTTGAAAAGTGTAATGCTCCTCTTGGATACGGTTATGGTTAGAAATGACGACTCAGGAAGACAGAAAGCTCCTCTTGGATTGTTATGTTTAGACATGACGACTCAGGAAGACAGAAAGCTCCTCTTGGATTGTTATGTTTAGACATGACGACTCAGGAAGACAGAAAGCTCCTCTTGGATTGTTATGTTTAGACATGACGACTCAGGAAGACAGAAAAGCCCAGGCACTAATATTATTAATAAGCAAGAACGGGTTGAAACTCCATAAAGAGTAAAAGGACAATGTTTTATTTACTATTGCACTATTCATTGGATTTTTTAATATGCATATTGTTCTCTAATAATAATAATAATAATAATAATAATAATAATAATAATAATAATAACAATAACAATAAAAAAGAAGAAAAATAATAATGAAGTTGATTTTTTTTGTCTAGCTATTTTATTTTTATTTTATGTTTCTAACTTTTGTTCCAATATACAGTTTTGTAATAGTTTAGTTTATTCTACATATTTTGTTCCAATATACAGTTTTGTAATAGTTTAGTTTATTCTACATATTTTGTTCCAATATACAGTTTTGTAATAGTTTAGTTTATTCTACATATTTTGTTCCAATATAGTATATAAATGTATATACTAGTTTAGTTCCAATGTTTTTCCTTAGTCATTGTGTCCTTGTTTAGTAAAACTTATTCATGTTCATGTCTACTTAATGTTTTTGTGTGAACTGTTGAGTTATTGTTTTTGTGTAAACTGTTGAGTTATTGTTTTTGTGTGAACTGTTGAGTTACTGTTTTTGTGTGAACTGTTGAGTTACTGTTTTTGTGTGAACTGTTGAGTTATTGTTTTTGTGTGAACTGTTGAGTTACTGTTTTTGTGTGAACTGTTGAGTTACTGTTTTTGTGTGAACTGTTGAGTTACTGTTTTTGTGTGAACTGTTGAGTTATTGTTTTTGTGTGAACTGTTGAGTTACTGTTTTTGTGTGAACTGTTGAGTTATTGTTTTTGTGTGAACTGTTGAGTTACTGTTTTTGTGTGAACTGTTGAGTTATTGTTTTTGTGTGAACTGTTGAGTTACTGTTTTTGTGTGAACTGTTGAGTTACTGTTTTTGTGTCAGCTGTTGCTAATAAATCCAACTTCTGTCCTTCCAATCTTTCTCTCAATCTTACCTTGGGCGGTTGACGGATGCTACTGGTAGGTCCTTCTACTTTCCTTTCCTTTTTCCACTTATCTTTCATCTTGCTGTTCCCTCTTAATCCACCCTGAGAGTGAGATCACCGCAATGGTGAACAAGGTAAATTTCAATCACACAAACAAACTTAGTCTTATTTTTTCATCTTGCTGTTCCCTCTTAGTCCACCCTGAGATCACCGCAATGGTGGACAGGGTAAAATTAAATCACACAAACAAACTTAAGTCTTACCTTTCATATATAGACGTTTCCTCTTAATTCACCAAGAGTGAGATCAGGGTAAATTTCAATGAAACAAACTAGTTATTGTATTTCAATTGAGCTAATATACTCTTTTCTCGCAGTAGTATCTATGTATACAATTCTGACGCCATCTTTGAGTAGAATTTTCATTCACCTAGGGCATCATTTTAAACATGCTTTTATACTTAAAAGTTGGAATAGTGTCGTTCATGCCAATCCCTGAGAAGATTTCAGTATTGAGTGCTGACTCACTTGATACCACCCAGCGTACTACATGCTTGTTTCAATACTCGTATTTACGGCATTATTTTCTTTTATCTCATTGTAGCTTTAGTTTCTGTTCATGTTTTCTTGATATTGTATTCTGACGTAGTCCATTTTATACATGTATTATCGTCTTTCTAAATGATTGTGTTTCTGTTTGTATTCAATGTTTCAAGTTCATTTCTTTCCAATATTATTGAGTTATTATAATAAAATAGGAAGCCAATAAAATATTGTTATGGGTTTTCTCTCAGCCATTGTATCCTTGACTCGGCTATTTATGTTGTTTTTTTTTTCTATCATCATTATTGAGATGGTTATTTACACTTCAAATTTTTCACTAGTAGTAATACAGTAGTCACTGGATAAACGCACGGCCTTTGGGCATAGGAAAAAGTGTGCTCTTATGCATACCACGTGTTTATGATAACACATTTATTATATAGTAAGAATTTGGTCAGCGAATGTAGGCGTGTGTATATGCAATGTGTGCTATTCATGAGGTGTGCTTTTATCAGCATCTCCTGTAATTGTCTCTTTATTTACTCTACTAGTTATGTATTATCCATGTAATTGTCTCTTTATTTAGTCTACTAGTTATGTATTATCCATGTAATTGTCTCTTTATATACTCTAGTTATGTTATTATTCAGGCTTATTTCTAGTTTTATATAATTTCCCTATTTCTCTTCGTGGATGTCGTTGTTGTTTAAATGTCTCACTTCACTCTAAGGATTGCATTCTCTGCACACTACAGTTGTCACTATAATATTAATACCATGTTAATAAATGTACAAGGAAGTAAACTACCCTCTGCCCTCCCCAAGTTTAATAAAAATAGCCCTGAAAAACAAGCGAACAAGAGTTATATTTCTTCCAGTTCTTTGTTGCATATTTAAAAAAAAAAAAAACTGAAAAGTAAAACGAACCGACTTTTGTGCTATGATAAATATTTAAGTTTATTAAGAACTAATCTCTTATCCACATGTTACAAAGATCGTGAAATAACGGCTGATTCTGTTGTAACACATATAAACGAGCTACCCCTTTCACCTTAGTAAAATTCCTTCAAGGCCGTTATGGCCCATAGAGCCAGAGCTTATCCTGATTTCAATAGCATGATGTGGAACAGGTGACAGTAAGCAGCTCCTGGACAGGACGCTAGTCTGATGCAGGGTTTTACTCCCAAGCTAGTGCTTGTACCCATTTGCACCAGGGTTGAGTGGGAAAATGCGTGTTAAGTGTCTTTCCCAAGGATACAACGGCGGGGCTTGCTTTGCCAGGATTCGAACCCGGGACCTCAGGATCCCCAGGGACCTCAGGATCCCCAGCCTGGGACCTCAGGATCCCCAGCCCGGGACCTCAGGGGACCTCAGGATCCCCAGCCCGGGACCTCAGGATCCCCAGCCGGGACCTCAGGATCCCCAGCCTGGGACCTCAGGATCCCCAGCCCGACAGCCTAACCACTCAGCCACTGGCGCCACCCCGTTACCTCACCTTATAAAAAAAGAAAAACAAAAAAAAAAAAAAAGATGAAAAAAGTTGAGACTAATGCTCCTCAGGTGGTGCGACATTTTTTGATCCTCAACACGCTTGCTCTTGAGTGGATGCAGTGGGTGGAATTAGATGACATATTTGTCACACTTATGACATAGTTGTCACACTTATGACATAGTTGTCACACTTATGACATAGTTGTCACACTTATGACATAGTTGTCACACTTATGACATAGTTGTCACACTTATGACATAGTTGTCACACTTATGGCATAGTTGTCACACTTATGGCATAGTTGTCACACTTATGGCATAGTTGTCACACTTATGACATAGTTGTCACACTTATGACATAGTTGTCACACTTATGACATAGTTGTCACACTTATGACATAGTTGCACACTAATGACATAGTTGTCACACTTATGACATAGTTGTCACACTTATGACATAGTTGTCACACTTATGACATAGTTGTCACACTTATGACATAGTTGTCACACTTATGGCATAGTTGTCACACTTATGACATAGTTGTCACACTTATGACATAGTTGTCACACTTATGACATAGTTGTCACACTTATGACATAGTTGTCACACTTATGACATAGTTGTCACACTTATGACATAGTTGTCACTTATGACATAGTTGCACACTAATGACATAGTTGTCACACTTATGACATAGTTGTCACACTTATGACATAGCTGTCACACTTATGGCATAGTTGTCACACTTATGACATAGTTGTCACACTTATGGCATAGTTGTCACACTTATGACATAGTTGTCACACTTATGACATAGTTGTCACACTTATGACATAGTTGTCACACTTATGACATAGTTGTCACACTTATGACATAGTTGTCACACTTATGACATAGTTGTCACACTTATGACATAGTTGTCACACTTATAGCATAGTTGTCACACTTATGACATAGTTGTCACACTTATGGCATAGTTGTCACACTTATGACATAGTTGTCACACTTATGACATAGTTGTCACACTTATGACATAGTTGTCACACTTATGACATAGTTGTCACATTTATGACATAGTTGTCACACTTATAGCATAGTTGTCACACTTATGACATAGTTGTCACACTTATGGCATAGTTGTCACACTTATGACATAGTTGTCACACTTATGACATAGTTGTCACACTTATGACATAGTTGTCACACTTATGACATAGTTGTCACACTTATGACATAGTTGTCACACTTTATGACATAGTTGTCACACTTATAGCATAGTTGTCACACTTATGACATAGTAATTATGACTTATGGCATAGTTGTCACACTTATGACATAGTTGTCACACTTATGACATAGTTGTCACACTTATAGCATAGTTGTCACACTTATAGCATAGTTGTCACACTTATAGCATAGTTGTCACACTTATGACATAGTTGTCACACTTATGGCATAGTTGTCACACTTATGGCATAGTTGTCACACTTATGACATAGTTGTCACACTTATGACATAGTTGTCACACTTATGACATAGTTGTCACACTTATGACATAGTTGTCACACTTATGACATAGTGGTCACACTTATGGCATAGTTGTCACACTTATGAGATAGTTGTATGACATAGTTGTCACACTTATGACATAGTTGTCACACTTATGACATAGTTGTCACACTTATGGCATAGTTGTCACACTTACAAAACAGAAACAGTTTCATTGAATACATGTATGAATGAATTACAACTACATGTATGAATGAATTATAACTTTAAGTCTCATTTAACTATCTCAATAAGATCAGTCGACTAGAAAATAACCTTTCTGAATGTAAGAAAATAAAAACAAAAATAAACCTCATACATATATAAAAATTAACACTTTTAAGATTTAGGTATACATATAAATTATTTATACCAAAATCAAAAGCATTTAAAAGTTACAGTTATTATTTATCAAAATCAAAAGCATTTATCAATGAAAAGGTTACTATACCAAAATCAAAAGCATTTATCAATGAAAAGGTTACAGGTATAAAAGTAGAACACTTTGTTGATGTGGACAGTTATAGAAAAACATAAACACATCTAAAAATAATTAGTCATCACTGTCTTTAGGAGACGGAAAAAGTAATTAATCATCGTTGTCTTTAGGAGACGGAAAAAGTAATTAATCATCAGTCTTTAGGAGACGGAAAAAGTAATTAATCATCGTTGTCTTTAGGAGACGGAAAAAGTAATTAATCATCATTGTCTTTAGGAGACGGAAAAAGTAATTAATCATCGTTGTCTTTAGGAGACGGAAAAAGTAATTAATCATCATTGTCTTTAGGAGACGGAAAAAGTAATTAATCATCGTTGTCTTTAGGAGACGGAAAAAGTAATTAATCATCGTTGTCTTTAGGAGACGGAAAAAGTAAATAATCATCATTATCTTTAGGAGACGGAAAAAAATTATAATCATCATTGTCTTTAGGAGACGGAAAAAACAATTAATCATCAGTGTTTTTAGGAGACGGAAAAAATAATTAGTCATCAGTGTCTTTAGGAGACGGAAAAAAGTAATTAATCATCGTTGTCTTTAGGAGACGGAAAAAATCTCTAACTTAGATATAAACTGCTGCCAGATCAATGACATTTAAAATAAGTAAAGCTAAAAGAGAAAGTCTGTTCAGGCCAAAAAGCAGTCCATTTACAGAAGTATTTTTTTCTTTGCATAGTCAATGCATAATGGAAAGTTTCCTTCAGAAAATAAAAGCTTACATCTTAAACACACGTTAATAAGAAACTAAATGTCAAATACTCGGCAATAAAAAAAAAACATAAGGGAAACAAAAAGAAGTTCAGTTCAAATATCACACTAATACATAAGCAGCTAAAAAATGTTTAGAAAGATAGATGAATGAAATATGTGCATGAAAGCACAAAAGTGAATGATAACTGTTAGAGAACGAGATGAGGCTGTCAACCATACTGAGTTCCATCTTCAAACATTGATTGCCACCAAATCATTTTACTTTTACTGTATTGTTACCTGTAGTAATCATTTTACTTTTACTATATTGTTACCTGTAGTAATCATTTTACTTTCACTATATTGTTACCTGTAGTAATCATTTTACTGTATTGTTACCTGTAATAATCATTGTTTTTAACTATATTGTTACCTGTAATAATCATTTTACTATATTGTTACCTGTAGTAATCATTTTACTATATTGTTACCTGTAATAAGCATTTTACTATATTGTTACCTGTAGTTATCATTTTACTATATTGTTACCTGTAGTAATTATTTTACTATATTGTTACCTGTAGTTATCATTTTACTATATTGTTACCTGTAGTAATTATTTTACTGTATTGTTACCTGTAGTAATTATTTTACTATATTGTTACCTGTAATAATCATTTTACTATATTGTTACCTGTAGTAATTATTTTACTATATTGTTACCTGTAGTAATTATTTTACTATATTGTTACCTGTAGTTATCATTTTACTGTATTGTTACCTGTAGTTATCATTTTACTGTATTGTTACCTGTAGTAATTATTTTACTATATTGTTACCTGTAGTTATCATTTTACTGTAGTACAGTAAGACTGTGGAATGGATTGTCAACAGAAAAAAACCCCGGCAATAGCACTGGAGGCTTTAAAAACAGAATTCAAATTAAATGCATCATTTTAAGACCAATATTGGATTACTATTTTAGGGTTAAATCTAAATGTGTGCGCTGACAGTAATACTCAAGAATTGAGTTGGTCAGTTAGTATGAAGAAGAAGAAAAAAGAAATAGAAAAAATTACACATCAGACAAAAACAAAATTAGATCAAAGAAAATCAAGAGATTCTGAAGAAGGATGAAACATTTTAATGGCATATTCATTTAAGATGATAGAAAAAACCTCAAAGAGCGTATTGAATATGCATGCATATAACATATAACATATAACCATACAGGATATTTTAAAGAGGAACATGTATAAAGATACTACCACCACAAAATGTGTGTTGCAAAGTAAAAGAGGCTGACTTAACTGACTAAGTGTAATCCAACACATACACTGATAGACTGCATATGACTAACACACACACATACACTAATAGACTGCATATGACTAACACACATACTGATAGACTGCATATGACTAACACACACTCTGATAGACTGCATATGACTAACACAGACACTGATAGACTGCATATGACTAACACAGACACTGATAGACTGCATATGACTAACACACACACATACATTGATAGACTGCATATGAATAAACACACACACACACTGATAGATTGCATATGACTAAACACACACACACACACTGATAGACTGCATATGACTAAACATACACACACACTGATAGACTGCATATGACTAAAGACACACACACACTGATAGACTGCATATGACTAACACACACACTGATAGACTGCATATGACTAACACACACACTGATAGACTGCATATGACTAACACACACACTGATAGACTGCATATGACTAAAGACACACACACACTGATAGACTGCATATGACTAACACACACACTGATAGACTGCATATGACTAACACACACACTGACAGACTGCATATGACTAACACACACACTGATAGACTGCATATGACTAACACACACACTGATAGACTGCATATGACTAACACACACATATACACTGATAGACTGCATATGACTAAACACACACACACTGATAGACTGCATATGACTAACACACACACTGATAGACTGCATATGACTAACACACACACTGATAGACTGCATATGACTAACACACACACTGATAGACTGCATATGACTAACACACATACACTGATAGACTGCATATGACTAACACACACACATACACTGATAGACTGCATATGACTAAACACACACACACACACACACTGATAGACTGCATATGACTAAAACACACACACACACACACACAGACACTGATAGACTGCATATGACTAAACATACACACACACTGATAGACTGCATATGACTAAACACACACTGATAGACTGCATATGACTAACACACATACACTGATAGACTGCATATGACTAACACACACACATTGATAGACTGCATATGACTAAACACACACACACACTGATAGACTGCATATGACTAAACACACACACACACTGATAGACTGCATATGACTAACACACACACTGATAGACTGCATATGACTAACACACACTCTGATAGACTGCATATGACTAACACACACACTGATAGACTGCATATGACTAACACACACACTGATAGACTGCATATGACTAACACACATACACTGATAGACTGCATATGACTAACACACACACATTGATAGACTGCATATGACTAAACACACACACACACTGATAGACTGCATATGACTAAACACACACACACTGATAGACTGCATATGACTAAACACACACACACACTGATAGACTGCATATGAATAACACACACATACAAACACACACACACTGATAGACTGCATATGACTAAACACACACACACACTGATAGACTGCATATGACTAAACATACACATACACTGATAGACTGCATATGACTAACACACACACCTACACTGATAGACTGCATATGACTAAACATACACATACACTGATAGACTGCATATGACTAACACACACACATACACTGATAGACTGCATATGACTAACACACACACACACACTGATAGACTGCATATGACTAACACACACACATACACTGATAGACTGCATATGACTAACACACACACATACACTGATAGACTGCATATGAATAAACACACACATACACTGATAGACTGCATATGAATAACACACACATACATTGATAGACTGCATATGACTAACAGACACATACACACTGATAGACTACATATGAATATGAATAACACACACATACACTGATAGACTGCATATGAATAACACACACACATACACTGATAGACTGCATATGACTAACACACACACATACACTAATAGACTGCATATGACTAACACACACACATACACTAATAGACTGCATATGACTAACACACACACATACATAGACTGAATAACACACACACATACACTGATAGACTGCATATGAATAACACACACATACACTGATAGACTGCATATGACTAACACACACACATACACTAATAGACTGCATATGACTAACACACACACATACACTGATAGACTGCATATGACTAACACACACACATACACTAATAGACTGCATATGACTAACACACACATACATTGATAGACTGCATATGAATACATTGATAGACTGCATATGAATAACACACACATACACTGATAGACTGCATATGAATAACACACACATACACTGATAGACTGCATATGACTAACACACACACATACACTAATAGACTGCATATGACTAACACACACACATACATTGATAGACTGCATATGACTAAACATACACACACACTGATAGACTGCATATGAATAACACACACACATACACTGATAGACTGCATATGACTAACACACACATACACTGATAGACTGCATATGACTAACACACACAAACATACACTGATAGACTGCATATATGAATAACACACACACATACACTGATAGACTGCATATGAATAACACACACACATATACTGATAGACTGCATATGAATAACACACACACACACACATACATTGATAGCCTGCATATGACTAACACACACACATACATTAGGATCATCAAACCTAAGTTGACTTCAACTTTAAACGAGTTGACTGCAGTCGGATTCTTTCATAAAAGCTGGTCCATCAGGGGCAACAGAGGAACAGAAGTTTTGTATAAACATTTATATTACAGATCACCGAAACATGAAAGAGAAGGACCAATAATGCGAACTGAAGTCACACAGACAGACTGACACATTTGTACTATACACATATTTCAAAAATATGAGAAGAGATTTTCAAGAGTTTCTGTAAAATATCAAAATGACAAAATTTAAGCTCAAATAATGACACAGAAGAAAACAACAACGCCAAACCATATTTATACTGTATAAATATTTAAATAGCTGACAACTGTATAAATATTTAAATAGCTGACCGTATTTATACTGTATAAATATTTAAATAGCTGAGAAGGAATAAAAGTTATGACCTATTGTCTAAATGATGAATTGAAATTTATTTAAATAGAACAATACAAGTAAAGATTGAAACACATCGTATTTAACAGGATGCACAGAACAAAAAGATGACACCTATCTTCTAGATTTGAACAAATCCTCAGATAACCTAGATCTCTTTCCTCTCCACGAGATTTTGAAAATCAGTATCAAACAAAACCTATCAGAAAATAATAAGGCTTTATGTAAAGTTGTAGGGGAAGCAATTGATATTATTAGCCTACGTATGTTATACATCATAAAGTTATTTTATCATCATACATTATTCAATACCAGTATATGTAATCTTTGGTCATATCGTTTAAATTTGCTGATGTCTGATGATATGCTGTCATGAACCCTCCAGCCATCATGAAAACTATGAATGTCATTATCAACATGTCGACTTGATCACCATCATCGTTTACTGTGGAGGCTCTAGAATGAGTTTGTTATGGAGGGACATGAGTCCTTTGAAGTATTTGACAGTGCGGACTCTCAGTTCCATCGTTGCATCCTCATCACAAATGAAAATCGCTTTAGAGTGTTGCTGGAAGGCTGACACTGTCCACATATGACTGACGCCTTCCTCGATGGCTTTGTGCAGGGCAAGGGCTTTATGAGCACCCGTGATGAGAATCATTACCTGTAAAAACCCAAGAACCTATAATGAGAATTCATATCTGTAAAAACCCAAGAACCTATAATGAGAATTCATACCTGTAAAAACCCAAGAACCTATAATGAGAATTCATCTGTAAAAACCCAAGAATCTATAATGAGAATTCATACCTGTAAAAACCCAAGAACCTATAATGAGAATTCATACCTGTAAAAACCCAAGAACCTATAATGAGAATTCATACCTGTAAAAACCCAAGAACCTATAATGAGAATTCATATCTGTAAAAACCCAAGAACCTATAATGAGAATTCATACCTGTAAAAACCCAAGAATCTATAATGAGAATTCATATCTGTAAAAACCCAAGAATCTATAATGAGAATTCATACCTGTAAAAACTCAAGAATCTATAATGAGAATTCATATCTGTAAAAACCCAAGAATCTATAATGAGAATTCATATCTGTAAAAACCCAAGAACCTATAATGAGAATTCATATCTGTAAAAACCCAAAAGTCTATAATGAAAATTCATACCTGTAAAAACCCAAGAACCTATAATGAGAATTCATACCTGTAAAAACCCAAGAACCTATAATGAGAATTCATATCTGTAAAAACCCAAGAACCTATAATGAGAATTCATCTGTAAAACCCCAAGAATCTATAATGAGAATTCATACCTGTAAAAACCCAAGAATCTATAATGAAAATTTATACCTGTAAAAACCCAAGAACCTATAATGAGAATTCATACTTGTAAAGACCCATTGCAAAAATGTTTTCCTTTTTTGTTAAAAAGTTACATTAAAAATTCCCATCATATGGCTTCTATTGGGAAATTCAATTTAAGATATGCAATAAGAAATATCCATCATAAAATGTTGTATCAATACAACTGTAATAAGAACAATAATTAACATTGGCCTAATTATGACCATGAATATTTTCATGTCCTCTCATGAATGCTGTTTCTTTATTTATCCACAACTCTTCAGATGAAGATGTGCGAAAACGTATACATGTATGTTCACACACGCATGCCTCCATGCATCTTTATCAACACATTACAGAAGCAGTGGTCTGGGAATAAGCTGCCGAGCAGCACAGCCTGCATTTCGGCACACTATCTAAAGAGATACTACGATTTTTTTCTGTATAAATTAGCCCCAGACCAGCTAACATTACTAACAACATAATTTTTAGAAAACACCTAACTTGCCAAAGCTGTGAAGACAGATGTTTTTTTTAGTAGATTTCGATAAAAGCAGATGTATAGCTGATCAAACCTCAACTCTCATTTGCAATAAACTGTCTCTCTCCTTGCCAGACGGCAAGGTGCCAATCCTGTCCACCTGGGTCAAGCACACAATAGCCACCATCTAGAATAGTGGATCCTGGAGTGAAAACATTCCCGTTTGTTCCTAGTATCAATTTAACTTATGTATATGTATAATGGGCATGGTATACTGAGTTGAAATATGTCCTTGTTTTTTTGCCTGCCGCTTCCGGTTGCCATGGAACCGGTGGCCATCTTGGATTTTGCCCCTAAAATTTTACGAACTTCAATATCGATAGGTTTTTTCATTTTTCAGTAATTTTTTTCAAACTTGGCACACACCTTATTTGATGCAGTGTCTAAATTTGATAGGATCGGATTTTTGTTTCATTGATAAGTTTTGATTTTATTAATTTTTGAAAATAACAAATGAGAACAACCAAAAATATACAAAAATAGTGTACAAAAAATTCAATTTTTCCAAAACTATAATATATATAAAAAAAGGCATTTGACAATTTCTTTGTTTTCCCCACTCATCGTGCATACCAATTTTCATGAAAATACGTTGAGAAATAAAAAAAGTAGGTAGGAAATAATGAACAAAAAATGACATTTTGAGAAAATCATATTTTCTTTTCTTATTTTCCGTTATTTGAATACATTTTTCTCCAATAAACCTAACAAAAGAGTAGGATAATACTTTAAAACATCATAAAACCTTGAGAGACTCTCAACTACTTCTTATTGACACTGTTTCAAATGCACCAGCACCAATGAGTACCAACTTGTCATATTGTAGAAAATATTTCTGGCTTTTTACTGTATATAAAGATAGGCCTGTATTGTTTCTAAAACATTCGTATAAATTCAAAGAATCGATACTGAGCTTCTTTGATGATATCATTATGACGGGAATGAACTGCTCTATCCACTAGTATGATAGTCTAGATTTGTCCCATTTTCGGCAAAAATGGCAGTCCCAGGTTTGTTGCGTGCTTGTCAGGTAAGAATGGATAGCCACAGACCACATAAAGTTCTTCCCCCTGCAAGGGTAACCTGTCCCTTGTTAAACTAATAAATGTCTATTGCATGATTGCCATATTGGGTAAGAATTAGATCTAATCATGGTCATAGCTTTCCTTTGAGCGTTAATGTTTTCCACCCACTTATTACCCCATGGGTTCAGCATGAGTTTCCGACCTCCCATTGGGCGTGTTCTTAGACTGCTGCTACTGTATTAAGACAATATATACACCTTACACCTTAAAGAAAGAGCTAGAGAATGTTACTTCCACTGGACTTACCTTCCACTGGACAGTACACATGATTTACTTAAATGTTCACAGTAACTCACTGATGTGCAAAAAATACCATTTGATATGACAGCACCTCAATCAAAATACCATTTTAGATGACAGCACCTCAATCAAAATACCATTTGAGATGACAGGACCTCAATCAAAATACCATTTTAGATGACAGCACCTCAGTCAAAATACCATTTTAGATGACAGCACCTCAGTCAAAATACCATTTGATATGACAGGACCTCAATCAAAATACCATTTGATATGACAGGACCTCAATCAAAATACCATTTGATATGACAGGACCTCAATCAAAATACCATTTGAGATGACAGGACCTCAATCAAAATACCATTTGAGATGACAGCACCTCAATACAAATACCATTTGAGATGATAGGACCTCAATACAAATACCATTTGAGATGACAGGACCTCAATACAAATACCATTTGAGATAACAGGACCTCAATACAAATACCATTTGAGATGACAGCACCTCAATACAAATACCATTTTAGATGACAGGACCTCAATACAAATACCATTTGAGATGACAGGACCTCAATACAAATACCATTTTAGATGACAGGGCCTCAATACAAATACCATTTTAGATGACAGGACCTCAATACAAATACCATTTTAGATGACAGGACCTCAATACAAATACCATTTGATATGACAGGACCTCAATACAAATATCATTTGAGATGACAGGACCTCAATACAAATACCATTTTAGATGACAGAACCTCAATAAATGAAGTTCCTTCCTGGCTTACAGGCACATAGAGCCAGAGGGTTACTCTGATTCTGTCGTGTTTAGTGAAACGGGAATAGGGATGTCTCCACACAGAAAGCTGGTGTTGTTTGCTTTACCTCCAAGCTACAGCTAGGCTGGTATTTATTTGCATCTAGATGGAATGTTGAGAAACACGCATTCAAGTGTATTTCCTCAAAGTCAAGCCTAGTGAAACCAGGATTTAAACCATTGACCTCATAGTGTCAAATCCAACTGCCATCCTCCAGAAAAACTATTATGACCTAATTTCAACTTAGCTATATAATATGACGTTAATTTGGCCACCCAAAAATGAATAAAAGAACGATCACATGATTGTGTTTAAAGTTTATGTGAACAGATATTAAAATACTGAAAATCATTAGGAATTCTGGGTGTGACACAACAACTGATGTGACCAATCCAAAAAGAAAAGATAAACATGGACGTATAGCCCACATCCTACCACAAGTGCAAACTCACTGACTGTATATTGTTTAGCCCCCATCAGGCCATTTCATTCAAAGTCCTTCTCAACTCTCATGGGAGTATACAGTACAGCAGTCTGTTAGGCGCTTAAGACCAACACTCTGATAAGATCTCTCTTCTTATAGCTGGGTACTCGTTCACACCTGAGTCGAGGTATGTAAGTAGAGTGAAGTACCTTTACTAAGAGAACAATGTCATAACAAAACGCCTGGGCTGGCCATGGGTTTTGAACCGGTCCTAAAGTCATTACAAACTCACAACACTATGAAAGGGGTTTTGAAACGGTTCTTAAGTCATTACAAACTTACAACACTACAAAAGGGGTTTTGAAACGGTTCTTAAGTCATTACAAACTTACAACACTATGAAAGGGGTTTTGAAACGGTTCTTAAGTCATTACAAACTCACAACACTATGAAAAGGGTTTTGAAACGGTTCTTAAGTCATTACAAACTTACAACACTACAAAAGGGTTTTGAACCGGTCCTAAAGTCATTACAAACTTACAATTACAACACTAAGAAAAGGGTTTTGAACCGGTCCTAAAGTCATTACAAACTTACAACACTACGAAAAGGGTTTTGAACCGGTCCTAAAGTCATTACAGACTCACAACACTAAGAAAAGCATTTTGAACCGGTCCCAAAGTCATTACAAACTCACAACACTATGAAAAGGGTTTTGAAACGATTCTTAAGTCATTACAAACTTACAACACTACAAAAGGGGTTTTGAACCGGTTCTTAAGTCATTACAAACTCACAACACTATGAAAGGGGTTTTGAACCGGTCCTAAAGTCATTACAAACTTACAATTACAACACTAAGAAAAGGGTTTTGAACCGGTCCTAAAGTCATTACAAACTTACAACACTACGAAAAGGGTTTTGAACCGGTCCTAAAGTCATTACAGACTCACAACACTAAGAAAAGCGTTTTGAACCGGTCCCAAAGTCATTACAAACTCACAACACTACAAAAAGGGTTTTGAACCGGTCCTAAAGTCGTTACAAACTCACAACACTAAGAAAAGGGTTTTGAAACTGTCCTAAAGTCATTACAGGCTCACAACACTATGAAAAGGGTTTTTAACCGATCCTTAACTCATTACACACTCATAACACTACGAAAGGGGTTTTGAACCGGTCCCAAAGTCATTACAACCTCACAACACTATGAAAAGGGTTTTTAACTGGTCCAAAAGTCATTATAGGCTCACAACATTACGAAAGGGGTTTTGAACCGGTCCCAAAGTCATTACAAACTCATAACACTATGAAAAGGGTTTTGAACTGGTCCTAAAGTCATTAGAAACTCATAACACTATGAAAAGGGTTTTGAACTGGTCCTAAAGTCATTAGAAACTTACAACACTACGAAAAGGGGTTTGAACCTGGTCCTAAAGTCATTTGAAACTTACAACACTACGAAAAGGGTTTTGAACTGGTCCTAAAGTCATTAGAAACTTACAACACTACGAAAAGGGGTTTGAACCGGTCCTAAAGTCACTACAAACTCACAACACTACAAAAAGGGTTTGAACCGGTCCTAAAGTCACTACAAACTCACAACACTACAAAAAGGGTTTTGAACCGGTCCTAAAGTCACTACAAACTCACAACACTACAAAAAGGGTTTTGAACCGGTCCCAAAGTCACTACAAACTCACAACACTACAAAAAGGGTTTGAACCGGTCCTAAAGTCACTACAAACTCACAACACTACAAAAAGGGTTTTGAACCGGTCCCAAAGTCATTACAAACTCACAACACTACAAAAAGGGTTTTGAACCGGTCCCAAAGTCATTACAAACTCACAACACTATTTGCTACAACGCCTCCATAATCATAAATATGAAAAACAAAATAAAAGGAAAGAAAAAAATTACAAACCTCATCGGCATCCATGACAGTTCCAACACCAACGGTCAAAGCTTGTTTTGGCACTTTAGTGAGGTCATTGTCAAAGAAACGGGCATTTGCTATGATCGTTTCTTGGGCAAGAGACTTCACCCGTGTTCGTGACACCAGACTTGAACCCGGTTCATTGAATGCAATATGTCCGTCTGGTCCAATGCCTACCACAAAATTTAAAACAATTAAAGTTTTTCTTTGGTGTAGACAATGAAAGCTGCTGTTGTAAACTTTGCTTCAACTGTTTCTGAAAGTATCTAGGGATATCTAAATCATAGTCTCCAATATCAAAGAAGCTTTAATTTTATGGTTAGACATTTAATCTACCCATCTTTACCCTATATGATAATCTTAAGGTTAAGTTTTGAGAGGTAACAAAAAGAAAATATTGCTTAGGCAGCTTATGGTATTGTGAAGAAATCTTTAATACGGACCAAATAAAATCATAATTCTGGAGCTCAATATCTGCCTCGTAAAGTCTAGAAGATATATAAAATTTTACTGATTAAATTATTCCATGTAAATACTTCAAACATTGTTAGCAAGGAATGAAAGCAATGTTTCCGGTGTAAAGGGCTATCAGGTCAACTTCTTGGCCATAATATCTCCGTTAAAAGATTCAAGGTGAGAAAATGACCTGAAAAGACTAATTTGGAAAATTGTACAGTGCTTATGACACTCAGAAAAAACCATAACAAAGATTAATTTTTAAAATTTGGTACAATTCATGTTATTTTAAAGTCTTTTAAAATCAAATGTACTTTATATATTATTCCATCTCTACTTGCCTCCAACAAAAGGCGAATGCCCCCAGCTTCAGTGATCTTCTTTTCAAAGTTTTGGCACTCCTCCTCTAAGTTGCTGGCATTGCCGTCAAGAATGTGGGCATTCTCAGGGTCAATGTCGATATGCTTGAAAAAGTTGTTCCACATGAATGAATGGTAGCTCTCTGGATGGTCCCTGGCTAGTTCTAGCAAGGAGGAAGAAAAGAAGCAATGCATTGATCATTTCTGGTGACAGTGACAGATAAGGAGAAAAGGCTGTGGCATTGGGTGGCCTGATGGTTAGGCCTCCGGAATTGGGATCGCCATTGTGTTCCTTGAGAAAAATATTTTACATGCACTTCCCCACTTGATCTAGATGCAAATGGGTACCTGCAACAGTTGTGGGAGTAAAACCCTCAAACAGTCTCCCAGGAGGTGATTATCATCACCTGCTCTGCTTCATGATATAAAAACCAGGATAAGCTCTGGCTCTAGGGGCCATAAAGGTTTTGAAGGAACTTTATATAAAAGAGAAAAAATATAGCAACTGCTTTTCACAATACAAACAAGAACCAATATTTTTTGTAAATGAAAACAAACTACTATAAAGACCTTTAAAACACAGAAGAGTTGTTCTGATGTTAAATCTAAGAATAATCATAGCATGCGAATGCCTTGAAGTCACGAATGAATCGATACAACTTGAATCATACATATGCCACAGCGTACAAAACTCATCTCTCTTAGTTGGCCGACGCAGTGCTCCTGGGTCACGCTGACTGAGGTCAGCAAAGGGTCACCATGTAGCGTTTGCTCCCTGCTAGCTTTGCCGCACTTAACGGTGATTTATAGGTGCAATTACTCAGCTTGTATCTGGCTAAAATAGCCATCGGCAGCAAATGTGAAGGCTTCCCCCAACTTTAAAGAGAGTGTTGTGATAGACTAATGAAAGAAAATTATCAAGAAGTGTTTCGTTTCCACACAATCAAGGCCTCAATTAGGTCCATCATTTCAATACAATAACAGACATAGGGTATGAAGTAAAGAGCGTCAACACAAAACCTACACAGGCGAATGCCATCACACTTTTTCAAAACAAGGACAATACAATCAGGTACGTGCTTTCAAGAAGACATTTTTGCGGTCATCAATATGAACAGAACAATATCAACTTTTGTAGGACTCCAATAATGAGACTAACGGGAAAAAAAAGAATATCATTGTAGAAGTAACTCTTAAAACGCAATGAAATAAGATGTATCACTGTGTACATTGAATGATACTTGCAGGTAGATTTGTGTGCATGCACCACGGGCCTGCTTTCTAGATAAATTTATGCATTCATCATGACTTTCATTAATACAAAGAAGCCACAGTGGAGTGAAGTCAAAGGCGAAATATGACAATACGTGACAACTCCATAGTAAAGACAGAACAAACACGTGACCTTTCGGGTATAACCCTTCGTCAGACAACAAAGGAGAAATATCTAGAATCTAGATCTACATCCAAGCACTGCCTAAGGCGTCACACAATGTGATGTCAGAAGAAAAACAGAAAGGAGGAAGAAAGAAAGAAAAAGACGGTGATGATAAAAAGAGTGAGTAGAAGGGAAAGCAAAGAATATATAGGAGACAGAAATGGAAGGTTCAGATCTAGAATGAAATAAAAATATGAAAATATGAAAATAAGTAAGTACTAAAATGTGAGAAGAGAGAGAGAGAGAGTTTATTTTAAAGATTGGTTATCGCACTTCATTCTGTATAAAAAATAATTTGTGGTCACAAACCCCTGACAGGTGAGCGCACAGAGTTAATTAATGAGTTTTGCTGGCCACAACTAAGAGGGACGAATTGCTACAGGAATTCAACGCTGTGATGCATGTCATTATCCTATAATTCCTATGCCATAAGTTGAGTTGATTAAAAAACCTTTTTGACTGTGATGTATAAATTTGCAAGGCCTAACAGACTGCAATTGAAATGGGAAAAAGGAAAAGAAATAACAGACTAAAATGGGAAAAGGAAAAACAAACTGAAATATTCATACCAACGTATTCATCCATATTGAAAGTTTTCACATATTTGAATGAAAGACTTCCTTCCTTGTGAAATTCAATCAATTTGCGATACATGCCAAGAGGAGTACTTCCTGAGGACAGAGACAAAATTGCTTTGAGTAAGTAAGACAAAAATTGCTTTGAGTAAGTAAGACAAAAATTGCTTTGAGAAAGTAAGACAAAAATTGCTTTGAGTAAGTTAGACAAAAATTGCTTTGAGTAAGTAAAGAAATCATAGACAAAAATTGCTTTGAGTGAGTAAGACAAAAAATGCTTTGAGTGAGTAAGTAAAAAATAGACAAAAATTACTTTGAGTAAGGAAATAATAGACAAAAATTGCTTTTAGTGAGTAAGGAAATAATAGACAAAAATTGCTTTCAGTAAGTAAGGAAATAATAGACAAAAATTGCTTTCAGTAAGTAAGGAAATAATAGACAAAAATTGCTTTCAATAAGTAAGGAAATAATAGACAAAAATTGCTTTCAGTAAGTAAGGAAATAATAGACAAAAATTGCTTTCAGTAAGTAAGGAAATAATAGACAAAAATTGCTTTCAATAAGTAAGGAAATAATAGACAAAAATTGCTTTTTGTGAGTAAGGAAATAATAGACAAAAATTGTTTTCAGTAAGTAAAGAAATAATAGACAAAAATTGCTTTCAGTAAGTAAGGAAATAATAGACAAAAATTGCTTTCAATAAGTAAGGAAATAATAGACAAAAATTGCTTTCAGTAAGTAAGGAAATAATAGACAAAAATTGCTTTCAGTAAGTAAGGAAATAATAGACAAAAATTGCTTTCAATAAGTAAGGAAATAATAGACAAAAATTGCTTTCAGTGAGTAAGGAAATAATAGACAAAAATTGCTTTCAGTAAGTAAGGAAATAATGGACAAAAATTACTTTCAGTAAGTAAGGAAATAAGACGTGTTTATTTGTCCAAAAGGAAATTTGCTTTGGTCATGTTTCAAATCAAAATGAATAAATTACAATACAATTCATCTCTTTCACTTTCATTCTCTATTTCACGACTAAAATCAAGTCATTACAAAACCTGTGCTTTATGGTTATGGACAATATAAAATCATAATGATCATGTTGTATAAATATAAATAAAGATATGTTCTGAAATCTTTGTAAATTGTTATCACAGATACAAAAATCGTTTAAACAACTTTCATTCATAATATAAATAAATGTCTAAATAACATTTCTAAATAGGTATAATTCCTTAAAATGTTTCTTTAAAAAATTTGCATTATTGTACATACCGATACAAGAAATAAATGTTTAGTAAATTCAGTCAAATAGATAAATAAGAGCTTAAAACTGAGAGTAATTTATTTTTTATGTCTTTCTGTTCTCGATTTTTTGCACATGAGGCGTTGGAATCTTTGTGATCTTTCGTTTTCTTTATTCAAGGCATGGGACTGGTCTTGTATTCTTTGTTCAAGGCATGGGACTGGTCTTGTATTCTTTGTTCAAGGCATGGGACTGGTCTTGTATTCTTTGTTCAAGGCATGGGACTTGTCTTGTAATCTTTGTTCAAAGCATGGGACTTGTCTTGTAATCTTTGTTCAAGGCATGGGACTTGTCTTGTAATCTTTGTTCAAGGCATGGGACTGGTCTTGTATTCTTTGTTCAAGGCATGGGATTGGTCTTGTAATCTTTGTTCAAGGCATGGGATTGGTCTTGTAATCTTTGTTCAAGGCATGGGATTGGTCTTGTAATCTTTGTTCAAGGCATGGGACTTGTCTTGTAATCTTTGTTCAAGGCATGGGATTGGTCTTGTAATCTTTGTTCAAGGCATGGGACTTGTCTTGTAATCTTTGTTCAAGGCATGGGATTGGTCTTGTAATCTTTGTTCAAGGCATGGGACTTGTCTTGTAATCTTTGTTCAAGGCATGGGATTGGTCTTGTAATCTTTGTTCAAGGCATGGGATTGGTCTTGTAATCTTTGTTCAAGGCATAGGACTGGTCTTGTATTCTTTGTTCAAGGCATGGGACTTGTCTTGTAATCTTTGTTCAAGGCATGGGACTTGTCTTGTATTCTTTGTTCAAGGCATGGGACTGGTCTTGTGATATTTTCATGTCTTTTTTAATAACATTCAGGCATGGGACTGGTCTTGTAATGTTTTCATGCCTTTTTTAATAACATTCAGGCATGGGACTGGTCTTGTAATATTTTCATGCCTTTTTTAATAACATTCAGAGTACAGTTTGTCAAATGATAGAAGACTAAAATGTAGTATATTTGATGCTTTTGTTATTATCCTATTTAATTTCTTTTTATCTTTCATGGAGATACTTCCTCCCCAGACAGTCTATCTTTCTTTCTTTACCACTTCCCATTCTACCTTTCGGGGTATGGGTTCAGATGCTCGAGATGATCTTTCTCCAGGATGCCCTGTCCTGGCATTTTTTCTGTTTCCTTAAAAATTGTTAAATTTCTATTCTTCAATGCCTCTTTTATATCTTCTTCCCACTTTCTCCGAGGTCTGCCTTTTGGTCTTTTACCTTGGGCTTTAGCACTGTATACTGATTTTGCTATTCTATTGTCATTCATTCTGTTTACATGCACAAACCATCTCAATGGATTTGTTTCTATCTTAGTTTTTATGCCATCTGCTTTGGTTTGATCTCTTATTGTTGTGTTTCTGATATTGTCTCTTTTAGTTTCCCCTACTACTCTTCGTACATATTTCATTTCAGCTGCTTGTACTCTACTGTATTCCCTACTGTCTAAAGTACAAGTTTCACTGCCATAGAGGAGAGTAGGACGATAAACTGTGTTGTGTACAGCCATTTTGGTTTTTGTTGACAATTCTCGTTTACCTACAAATACCTTTCCTAGATGGTTATATATTACTCTTGCCTTTTGTATTTTCCCTGGCTGATTTCTTCTCTTAGTTTTCCCTCAGAGTTAATCATTACTCCTGGGTAATTGTAGCTGTGAACGTGTTCTGAATTTTCCCTGCCCAATTTAAGATTTTGTGTTTTAACTTCCCTAGTTACTAGCATTGTTTTGGTTTTCTTTGCATTTATTCTCATCCCTTGTTTATTTAGTTCATTGTTCATAATGTTGATATTCGACTGAAGGTCACCTTCTGATTTTCCAAACAGAACTAAACCATTGGCAAATGAAAGCATTGATACATTTACTGGTTTGAGCTTTCACATACCTACATTCATTTCCTTCATATCTGAGGCTGCCTTTGTGACTGAATCCATAAATGTGATAAACAACAGAGGATTTAGGCTACAACGCTGTCTTACTCCTATATCTACATCAAATTCTGCAGATATGTTTCCAGCTACTCTCACTGCACATATTGGTTTATTGTAAAAACTTTTAATGACTTTTATTAAATTTTGCTCTACATTGTGTTCTTTTAAGGAATGCCATAGTTCGCCCCTCTTCACAGTGTCAAACGCCTTTTCTAGATCTATAAAACACAGGTGCAAGTCAATGTTTCTCTCAAGGGATTTTTCTATTATTTGTCTAATGGTAAATATGTAGTCTTGTACATTTCTTCCTGGTCTAAATCCACTCTGATGCTCTTTAATCTGATCCTCTACTCTTTTCCTTAGTCTCATTTCCAGTATCCTGGCATATACTTTTCCTGGTACACTAAGTAGTGATATCCATCTATAGCATTCCATAGTTGATCCTTTCTTATGTATTGGTACTACCGTTCCCTTATTCCAGTCATCTGGCACCTGTTTGGACTTCCATGCTTGTTGGCATATTGCATGTAGTAGTCTGTCTGCCTCTCTGCCTTGGTTTTTAATCATTTCTGGATAAACTTGATCTGCTCCTGGGGCTTTTTCCTAATTTCACTTTTCTTATAGAAGTTTGGATTTCTTCCATTGATATAACTACACCTTCAGCTGTTTCCTCTGGATTACTTGTTACTCTTACTAATTGATCTTTACTTCTTGTTTCATACGTTCTGGAGGGATTATGTAATTGTTGAAAATACTTTCTCCACGCTTCCATGATTTGGCTGTTTTCTTTCACTATTTCTCCTTTGGCATTCTTAATTTGTCGTATTGGGCATGCTTTAGTCTTTCTCATGCTCTTCATTGCCCCTCAGAACAGCTTTTGATTTCCTTGATAGCTTTCTTGAAGTCTTTGTCCAAACTCTTGTTCCTGTTTTGCTTTCCTCACCTCCTCTTTGGCGATAATTCTTTTATTCACCTAATCTATCCTATTCTCTGGTCTCTTTGTTTGCAAGTATTTTTTCCAAGCATCCTTCTTTTCTTTGATCTTAGCCTTGACATTCTCATTCCACCATGCTGTTCTTTTCCCATCTCCTTTAATTTGTTTCCTACCAGAGACCTCTTTAGTACTACTGAGGAGTGTTTCTTTATACAATTGCCACTTTTCTTCTATTGTGCTATCATTCAGATCCATCTGCCTTTCACTGATAAATCTTTTTATCCTACATTGGTATATCTCTTTTACTATTGGTTTATTTAGTTCCTCTATTTTGAGCTTAGTAGCTTTCTTTTCTTTCCTTTTCTGTTTGTTTCCTTCAGTCAGTAATCTCATTTTGGCAATCACTATGTGGTGATCACTAAATATTTCTGCTCCTCTGTTTACTCTTGCATCCAATGTGCTGTAGAAAAGGAGCTGCTAACTATTATGTAGTCTATCATTGACTTTTCACACCTGTCTCTATTTACTCTTGTATATTTGTGGATATCTTTATGAGGAAAAAAGGTGTTGGCTATTTTCAAGTTATTCTTTAGGCAAAAATCTATCAGTCCCTCTCCATTTGGAGAAGTTGTTGTATCTCCTTCTTTATCTATTACTGCTCCTGACGTTTCTACATTGTTGCCTACTTGAATTAAGAAAGAGAATTTTCAGCAATAATCTAGAACATAAAATTTTTCATGTAAAAGAATAATACTCAAAAGTATGCAACTATCAGTGTTAGACTAAATCTTTTCAAAGTGACGTAATAATCCATAGACTTCTGACTGACAGCACATCTGTGCACTCACACAATCTATATTATACTTTTTTTATTTAGATGTCAACACTGTTGGCATGTACCGTCATGTCCACCCCCCCTTCCCCCGTTTTCCTATCTCTAAGCTCCCCCTCACCTGCCATTTCACTGCACAAGGTATAAAAGTTTTAAAAATTAACCCCCAAAACGCTGAGTCAAAAATTAATCCCCAAAACACTGAGTCAAAAATTAACCCCCAAAACGCTGAGTCAAACCTGTTGGCAGGCCCAGTGTGTAGAACCTATTGGGTCCAGGCTTAAACTCATGAATCAGCCGCCGCACGTACTTTGCTGACCAGGAAGAGACATCATCATATTTGTCTAAAATAACAAGTCTCATGGTGAACCTTGCAAAAAGACGAATCTAAATTTGTGCAAGAAAAGAAAATGGAAAAAGAGTGAGAAGATAACATGATATTTTACACCTTGAAGGACAAAATCAAAATAACGAAAACTAAAGCAGACAGCACAGGTTCAATGCAGAGTAGTAGCACACTGGTACGATGTTAACTTTTGAAGCCTAGGATGTTGAATGTCTCTCTCCAAGGACTATATTCATATATGTTCTGTATCTGTAGTTGTAAAATCCCTACTGAGCTTTAATACAATGGGAGTGAGAGAGTTGATCGGCCCAGTTAGTGATGCAGTTTAGTGTATTCAGTCTTGATATTGGCTGAATGTTGCAGTTTTGAAACTGCCGATTGTTGGTTTGCGTACACAATGTGTTCGTCTAAGTTATTCCAGTCTACGGCAATTTGCACTAAAAAAAGAAGTTTTTATACTGTTCTGTTTTGGCCTGGGGTATTCTAACCTAGGATTATCTCTCTATTTAGTTATTCAGGAAAGTGGACATAGGTACATTATTGAAATGGCCCTTTCAATACATTGGTAATTCCACCAAAAATTCATAGACAAGAGTTCAAACTGTAAGTTTGTGTTAAACATGCATGCTATTCTTTATTTCAGATAGAATTAGTATTTGGTTCAAACTGAGTGAGCATTATAATTTATCCATATTTACATGATTGGAAAGAGATCAACCGAGATTACTAGATCTACCAAATGATGGAGTCAACTAAATGTCGGCCATTGAAGAGACAATGTTCATGAAATTAATAATGCCTGACAATATGGAACAATATGGAACAAGATACACTCAATATTGTTTGCAGGTCCTTGAGTTTCAGGTCCACATAGTAGATTTGATGAGACAATTATTATATTGTGAACAACACTACAGTTGAAAGTATAATACGAAAGAGCCACAGTGGAGTGAAGTCAAGGGCGAAATATGACAATAAGTGACAACTCCACTAATAAAGACAGCCGTCACAAACTCCACTAATACAGACAACAAATACGTGACGTTCTTTATTAGTGGAGTTGTCACTTATTGTCATATTTCGCCTATAGTCTATAGTTGGAAGTAGTGAAGATAGTAGTGTTTTGGGACATTCTTCTACGTGTAAAAATTGTAACGTCTTACCTGGACAAAATTTCTGTTGAATCGTTACCAAAGTTTCGAAAGGAGACACGTGAATGATGTCCGACGCTGCAGGACGCTTGACACTGATAAAAATGAGATAGACCGAACAGCTGCAAACGTAAACAAAGGCTCCTTGATTTCCGACGCACCTTGAAATCACATGACATACGACAAAAGTCATGTGAAAAGATATTTTTAGTACAATGACTAGGGTGTTGAGTGAATCCTTGTCGCAAAGTTACTTGCAACATGTTACTTTATTTCTTCAAATGTTTTTGGTTAGGGCTCAACAGATTATCTATGACAGAAAAAAATACAGAGAGGCAGATATAAAGTATTATAGATTTATACATATTCAATATCCGTTGAAAAATTTCCTCCAGACCACGAGTTAACAGCTACCAAAAACTGTAACATATAAACAATAATGTCCGTTACACTGACCCGGTGTTTTCGCTTTACTGGCTTCGATCGAATAGCGAATCTTAGTCAAACTATTTATAAAACAACTTTGTGTAAACCACGTATAATCACAAAAAATGTAAGCAAAGCAAAAGACATCAATATCCGACAATCCTCGTTTTCTGAAGAGGAAATCGAAGAGGAGCATATTTTAGAAGATGTAACAGCAACACAATTTCATCATTCACAAGGGTAACAGTCACCTCGTTAACCACTGCGACTGGAATAAGTGGAATAAGTTTAGCGTTAGCAGCCAATTTCGTGGAACTCTGCGTATCGGGGAACAAATCGTTGGGTAAACATTTAAAATTTTTTCTTTACATGTGCTAAAGGAAGCAACATTTGTTTCTTGGCTTAGATCTAGATTCTAGATCTAGAGCTCCATTTTATGATTGATAGATTTTTACGAGAATGATAGACAGACTGGATTGCTGAGACATGAGATACACAGCAAGGCTGAAATGGAATGATTCCTGTAGTCAGGCTTATGCAATGTTGAGGGCGCGGGGGGGTGAAAGATTTGAGTTATGTAGATTCTAGTCTGGCTCAAACAGGGAGTGGTTGCCTCCAGTTGCCACAATGTAACAGTGTTCTGTGACTGCCATCTCTGTTATTTCCACCAACCTGACACAGCAGTTTTGTTTTACACAAACAGTTCAAGGAGATACTCTTAAGAAATGATGTCCTGATGACATCTAATGAACTTATTTGTCAGATAAGAATACACGCCAAACTTTTCAATGGGAATCTTTAAAATAATGGGAGGTTGGGAGTCACCCTCTGAAAAAGAATAACAAGGTGAATAGATCTAATATATATAGTGCAATGTTTAGTCTCTGTGGACTTGGCTGACTATGTAATGTACAAAAACACACGTATTAAAGATAGATTCAGTTGAATGTTTTGATCTCAAAATTAGTTTGTTGTAGTCAAGGTCTGTTGTAGCCACCATTTCAAAGTGAAAGTCATCCGATTGATGCCTTACTAAAACTACATTAGCTCCTCTTATTCCGTGAGGGAACACACAGCGTAACCACCCATTGAGAACTTTTAGTGTGAGATTATCAACCTTGATTTTACAACGAATGTATGTTGTAAAAATGTTTTCAAAATGAAATAATACTCGTCAAAATGGTCCTTTGCATCTTAAAATTTGAATAACATTATGGACCAGGTGAATTATGAAGAAAAAAAAACTTTTGGGACTTTGTGTAAGTGTATGTTTTCGAGATTGTAGCATACATTTGATACTCAATACAATGGTTATATATATATCTACTGGTAGTACTATTTTGTCATGAGAACACACAGAGGTGTATCATTTAATTTTAGTGTTTATTAGACACAATGTCAATAATTATCTTCACACAGGACCATTCAAATTTGATGGTGTCTAGTTTAGAGGTCAATGATAACTTATATTGTCCACTCTCTATGGTTGATCATTGACCTGAAAATGTTGATCTTTGATATAATGCACTTGTTAGAAATATGTTCAGACCTAGAACTCCTTTGTTGCTGCTTTAAAAGACTTTATATTCTATCTTATCTGTCAATCAAAATGTAATCAGTTTTAGGACGTTCATAGGAATCAAGCTGAGGTTCTCTATCTGAGATTTGTCGGAGAAAATTTCTTCAAATGTAATGAG
>JAXRKP010000501.1:260000-265000 GCA_037039925.1 Doris montereyensis
TCTTCTTCTTCTTCTTCTTCTTCTTCTTCTTCTTCTTCTTCTTCTTCTTCTTCTTCTTCTTCTTCTTCTTCTTCTTCTTCTTCTTCTTCTTCTTCTTCTTCTTCTTCTTCTTCTTCTTCTTCTTCTTCTTCTTCTTCTTCTTCTTCTTCTTCTTCTTCTTCTTCTTCTTCTTCTTCTTCTTCTTCTTCTTCTTCTTCTTCTTCTTCTTCTTCTTCTTCTTCTTCTTCTTCTTCTTCTTCTTCTTCTTCTTCTTCTTCTTCTTCTTCTTCTTCTTCTTCTTCTTCTTCTTCTTCTTCTTCTTCTTCTTCTTCTTCTTCTTCTTCTTCTTCTTCTTCTTCTTCTTCTTCTTCTTCTTCTTCTTCTTCTTCTTCTTCTTCTTCTTCTTCTTCTTCTTCTTCTTCTTCTTCTTCTTCTTCTTCTTCTTCTTCTTCTTCTTCTTCTTCTTCTTCTTCTTCTTCTTCTTCTTCTTCTTCTTCTTCTTCTTCTTCTTCTTCTTCTTCTTCTTCTTCTTCTTCTTCTTCTTCTTCTTCTTCTTCTTCTTCTTCTTCTTCTTCTTCTTCTTCTTCTTCTTCTTCTTCTTCTTCTTCTTCTTCTTCTTCTTCTTCTTCTTCTTCTTCTTCTTCTTCTTCTTCTTCTTCTTCTTCTTCTTCTTCTTCTTCTTCTTTCTTCTTCTTCTTCTTCTTCTTCTTCTTCTTCTTCTTCTTCTTCTTCTTCTTCTTCTTCTTCTTCTTCTTCTTCTTCTCTTCTTCTTCTTCTTCTTCTTCTTCTTCTTCTTCTTCTTCTTCTTCTTCTTCTTCTTCTTCTTCTTCTTCTTCTTCTTCTTCTTCTTCTTCTTCTTCTTCTTCTTCTTCTTCTTCTTCTTCTTCTTCTTCTTCTTCTTCTTCTTCTTCTTCTTCTTCTTCTTCTTCTTCTTCTTCTTCTTCTTCTTCTTCTTCTTCTTCTTCTTCTTCTTCTTCTTCTTCTTCTTCTTCTTCTTCTTCTTCTTCTTCTTCTTCTTCTTCTTCTTCTTCTTCTTCTTCTTCTTCTTCTTCTTCTTCTTCTTCTTCTTCTTCTTCTTCTTCTTCTTCTTCTTCTTCTTCTTCTTCTTCTTCTTCTTCTTCTTCTTCTTCTTCTTCTTCTTCTTCTTCTTCTTCTTCTTCTTCTTCTTCTTCTTCTTCTTCTTCTTCTTCTTCTTCTTCTTCTTCTTCTTCTTCTTCTTCTTCTTCTTCTTCTTCTTCTTCTTCTTCTTCTTCTTCTTCTTCTTCTTCTTCTTCTTCTTCTTCTTCTTCTTCTTCTTCTTCTTCTTCTTCTTCTTCTTCTTCTTCTTCTTCTTCTTCTTCTTCTTCTTCTTCTTCTTCTTCTTCTTCTTCTTCTTCTTCTTCTTCAGTAGAGACACATCTTCTTCTTCTTCTTCTTCTTCTTCTTCTTCTTCTTCTTCTTCTTCTTCTTCTTCTTCTTCTTCTTCTTCTTCTTCTTCTTCTTCTTCTTCTTCTTCTTCTTCTTCTTCTTCTTCTTCTTCTTCTTCTTCTTCTTCTTCTTCTTCTTCTTCTTCTTCTTCTTCTTCTTCTTCTTCTTCTTCTTCTTCTTCTTCTTCTTCTTCTTCTTCTTCTTCTTCTTCTTCTTCTTCTTCTTCTTCTTCTTCTTCTTCTTCTTCTTCTTCTTCTTCTTCTTCTTCTTCTTCTTCTTCTTCTTCTTCTTCTTCTTCTTCTTCTTCTTCTTCTTCTTCTTCTTCTTCTTCTTCTTCTTCTTCTTCTTCTTCTTCTTCTTCTTCTTCTTCTTCTTCTTCTTCTTCTTCTTCTTCTTCTTCTTCTTCTTCTTCTTCTTCTTCTTCTTCTTCTTCTTCTTCTTCTTCTTCTTCTTCTTCTTCTTCTTCTTCTTCTTCTTCTTCTTCTTCTTCTTCTTCTTCTTCTTCTTCTTCTTCTTCTTCTTCTTCTTCTTCTTCTTCTTCTTCTTCTTCTTCTTCTTCTTCTTCTTCTTCTTCTTCTTCTTCTTCTTCTTCTTCTTCTTCTTCTTCTTCTTCTTCTTCTTCTTCTTCTTCTTCTTCTTCTTCTTCTTCTTCTTCTTCTTCTTCTTCTTCTTCTTCTTCTTCTTCTTCTTCTTCTTCTTCTTCTTCTTCTTCTTCTTCTTCTTCTTCTTCTTCTTCTTCTTCTTCTTCTTCTTCTTCTTCTTCTTCTTCTTCTTCTTCTTCTTCTTCTTCTTCTTCTTCTTCTTCTTCTTCTTCTTCTTCTTCTTCTTCTTTCTTCTTCTTCTTCTTCTTCTTCTTCTTCTTCTTCTTCTTCTTCTTCTTCTTTCTTCTTCTTCTTCTTCTTCTTCTTCTTCTTCTTCTTCTTCTTCTTCTTCTTCTTCTTCTTCTTCTTCTTCTTCTTCTTCTTCTTCTTCTTCTTCTTCTTCTTCTTCTTCTTCTTCTTCTTCTTCTTCTTCTTCTTCTTCTTCTTCTTCTTCTTCTTCTTCTTCTTCTTCTTCTTCTTCTTCTTCTTCTTCTTCTTCTTCTTCTTCTTCTTCTTCTTCTTCTTCTTCTTCTTCTTCTTCTTCTTCTTCTTCTTCTTCTTCTTCTTCTTCTTCTTCTTCTTCTTCTTCTTCTTCTTCTTCTTCTTCTTCTTCTTCTTCTTCTTCTTCTTCTTCTTCTTCTTCTTCTTCTTCTTCTTCTTCTTCTTCTTCTTCTTCTTCTTCTTCTTCTTCTTCTTCTTCTTCTTCTTCTTCTTCTTCTTCTTCTTCTTCTTCTTCTTCTTCTTCTTCTTCTTCTTCTTCTTCTTCTTCTTCTTCTTCTTCTTCTTCTTCTTCTTCTTCTTCTTCTTCTTCTTCTTCTTTCTTCTTCTTCTTCTTCTTCTTCTTCTTCTTCTTCTTCTTCTTCTTCTTCTTCTTCTTCTTCTTCTTCTTCTTCTTCTTCTTCTTCTTCTTCTTCTTCTTCTTCTTCTTCTTCTTCTTCTTCTTCTTCTTCTTCTTCTTCTTCTTCTTCTTCTTCTTCTTCTTCTTCTTCTTCTTCTTCTTCTTCTTCTTCTTCTTCTTCTTCTTGTAATTCTTCTTCTTCTTCTTCTTCTTCTTCTTCTTCTTCTTCTTCTTCTTCTTCTTCTTCTTCTTCTTCTTCTTCTTCTTCTTCTTCTTCTTCTTCTTCTTCTTCTTCTTCTTCTTCTTCTTCTTCTTCTTCTTCTTCTTCTTCTTCTTCTTCTTCTTCTTCTTCTTCTTCTTCTTCTTCTTCTTCTTCTTCTTCTTCTTCTTCTTCTTCTTCTTCTTCTTCTTCTTCTTCTTCTTCTTCTTCTTCTTCTTCTTCTTCTTCTTCTTCTTCTTCTTCTTCTTCTTCTTCTTCTTCTTCTTCTTCTTCTTCTTCTTCTTCTTCTTCTTCTTCTTCTTCTTCTTCTTCTTCTTCTTCTTCTTCTTCTTCTTCTTCTTCTTCTTCTTCTTCTTCTTCTTCTTCTTCTTCTTCTTCTTCTTCTTCTTCTTCTTCTTCTTCTTCTTCTTCTTCTTCTTCTTCTTCTTCTTCTTCTTCTTCTTCTTCTTCTTCTTCTTCTTCTTCTTCTTCTTCTTCTTCTTCTTCTTCTTCTTCTTCTTCTTCTTCTTCTTCTTCTTCTTCTTCTTCTTCTTCTTCTTCTTCTTCTTCTTCTTCTTCTTCTTCTTCTTCTTCTTCTTCTTCTTCTTCTTCTTCTTCTTCTTCTTCTTCTTCTTCTTCTTCTTCTTCTTCTTCTTCTTCTTCTTCTTCTTCTTCTTCTTCTTCTTCTTCTTCTTCTTCTTCTTCTTCTTCTTCTTCTTCTTCTTCTTCTTCTTCTTCTTCTTCTTCTTCTTCTTCTTCTTCTTCTTCTTCTTCTTCTTCTTCTTCTTCTTCTTCTTCTTCTTCTTCTTCTTCTTCTTCTTCTTCTTCTTCTTCTTCTTCTTCTTCTTCTTCTTCTTCTTCTTCTTCTTCTTCTTCTTCTTCTTCTTCTTCTTCTTCTTCTTCTTCTTCTTCTTCTTCTTCTTCTTCTTCTTCTTCTTCTTCTTCTTCTTCTTCTTCTTCTTCTTCTTCTTCTTCTTCTTCTTCTTCTTCTTCTTCTTCTTCTTCTTCTTCTTCTTCTTCTTCTTCTTCTTCTTCTTCTTCTTCTTCTTCTTCTTCTTCTTCTTCTTCTTCTTCTTCTTCTTCTTCTTCTTCTTCTTCTTCTTCTTCTTCTTCTTCTTCTTCTTCTTCTTCTTCTTCTTCTTCTTTTCTTCTTCTTCTTCTTCTTCTTCTTCTTCTTCTTCTTCTTCTTCTTCTTCTTCTTCTTCTTCTTCTTCTTCTTCTTCTTCTTCTTCTTCTTCTTCTTCTTCTTCTTCTTCTTCTTCTTCTTCTTCTTCTTCTTCTTCTTCTTCTAAGAATCTTCTTCTTCTTCTTCTTCTTCTTCTTCTTCTTCTTCTTCTTCTTCTTCTTCTTTCTTCTTCTTCTTCTTCTTCTTCTTCTTCTTCTTCTTCTTCTTCTTCTTCTTTTCTTCTTCTTCTTCTTCTTCTTCTTCTTCTTCTTCTTCTTCTTCTTCTTCTTCTTCTTCTTCTTCTTCTTCTTCTTCTTCTTCTTCTTCTTCTTCTTCTTCTTCTTCTTCTTCTTCTTCTTCTTCTTTCTTCTTCTTCTTCTTCTTCTTCTTCTTCTTCTTCTTCTTCTTCTTCTTCTTCTTCTTCTTTAGAGAGCGAAACTTCTTCTTCTTCTTCTTCTTCTTCTTCTTCTTCTTCTTCTTCTTCTTCTTCTTCTTCTTCTTCTTCAATTCTTCAGGGTTTCTTCTTCTTCTTCTTCTTCTTCTTCTTCTTCTTCTTCTTCTTCTTCTTTTCTTCTTCTTCTTCTTCTTCTTCTTCTTCTTCTTCTTCTTCTTCTTCTTCTTCTTCTTCTTCTTCTTCTTCTTCTTCTTCTTCTTCTTCTTCTTCTTCTTCTTCTTCTTCTTCTTCTTCTTCTTCTTCTTCTTCTTCTTCTTCTTCTTCTTCTTCTTCTTCTTCTTCTTCTTCTTCTTCTTCTTCTCTCTTCTTCTTCTTCTTCTTCTTCTTCTTCTTCTTCTTCTTCTTCTTCTTCTTCTTCTTCTTCTTCTTCTTCTTCT
>JAXRKP010000501.1:267500-286877 GCA_037039925.1 Doris montereyensis
AATCTAACATTCTACTTCTTCCTTCTATCTACAATCCTACTAACTTCATACCACCTCCACCTCCTTCCAACCACCACCCACCACCTCCTCCTCCCCCACTCCCAACCTCCCCATCCTCCTCCTCCTCTCTCTTCGTCCTACTCGTATTCTTCTTATATTCTTTTCTTCTTTCTCTACTTCTAATTCCCTCTCCTCTTCTCATCCTCTTTTTTTTTGTATTCACTCATTATTCACCATTATCATTAGTAGTAGTGCAATCATTTTTTTTATCATTTAAAAATATTATGTTTATTTTAATCTAACAAACGACCTTGTTTAGTATTATCAGTCTAAAAACCATTTTGAAAAGGCTTTTTATGGAACAATGAACAATGTTCCTGACAATTTCCATTAAGATAGGTTTCAACATCATTTTCAATCTATCAAATCCTTGTTTATTAAAATAACGATAGTGAATCACATAATGTTTAGAAAAATATCACTAAGTAGTGAATTTGAACTGTTAACATAGAGTAAATATATTTATAATATATATCTATACGGTAACTTAAAAAAATGCAAAGAAGTCCATTAAATGAACACGTCCAATAAGCTCTTCCATATGATTTAAAGTCTTCTTCCTCGTTTGTTCAGACTTGTTTGCCTTGCCCTGGATGTAAGAAAACGTCATGACCTGGAGGTTGACACCGCTACATAACGTTGCTGCTGTCCAACAAGAAGAGCCGGTAACAAAATTCATGATGACTGGGAACTTTTCATTGTTTGAAGATTGTATTTAAGTTTTTCACAATTGAAATAAGTTATAATCGTTCCATGTAACATAGATCATTAAGATCCATCTGCAGTTTTTAGTGGAACATATTTAGGCGTTGCTCAATAAGTCTACTCAAACTTACACAATCACTATTTCCGAAGGATTTGGGAAATAGCTAGTGACAAGCTAGACAATATTTTTTTCAGCGCTTATACCAAGTGGAGCAGACTTAGTATAATTCAGGGTAAAGACGGCATGTACAATTGCTTGAAGTAAAACAGAAAAAGACTAACGCTATGATGGCAATATAGCCATGCTCAGTTATTCTTTATCAATCATCGCCTTAATTCGTTTCAAAAGAAATTTAAAAAACGCTGAGTTATTCACTGTTGCATTTAAAACTTTTATATATAATAATTATTTATGATGTTATGTACACATGAAATTTTAGGATGTTGTATGTATGGCTTGATAACGATTTGATCGTATCATTTAAATTGTTGTCACAAAGCTAATGGTTTGTAATCCATCTTTTATAAGGCACGTCTGAGCACCTTATGATAGTAGTTAGCGCTATAAACATACTTATCATTATTAATTGCAGCCACAGCAAGCCTTTCTATAAATATTGCGCTTGGTTTGTTATCTCTTTTGAGGAAGTTGCATCTTTTATCACTTTGATATCTTTGTGTTTTCTCTTCTTTTCCATATTTTTACTCTTTACATGCTCTCCCTCTTCTTATTATGGTATTATCACTCTTCATTATCGACATGCCTGTCTTTGATGGAGAAAAAGATTAATACAAACAATAAAAAGACCACCCTCCCACTTTTACCTCCCACAAAACGTAAACAAATCAAACAAACAAAATCCACACTCTATATCATTATTGTATGAATCACTTAGAAAAATTTTATTATTTTAAAGTTAAAAAATAAAAACTCAGTGTAATTATAATGTAAAGATTATGCCATTCTTACTTCTCTTCAAAGGGACTCAGAATGAGTATATTGAAAACCAGCCCAGTATGAACAGCCATATGTTATAGGAAATGAGCGTATATAAGTAACTTTGAGAAATCAACAGCCAAATGTATTGGAAATGATTATATACGTAATTTTGAATCACCAGCCAAATGTTATTGAATAGTTATATACGTAAATTTGAAATCAACAGCCAATGTTATTGGAATGAGTTATAAAAGTAACTTTTGAGAAATCTACAGCCAAATGTGTTATTGTGGAATGAGTTATATATAGTAACTTTTGAAATTGTTTATATAAGTACTTTGAAATTCAACACGCAAATTTATGGAATGAGTTAATAAGTAACTTTGAAATCAACAGCCAAATTTATGTGGAATGAATTATATAAGTAACTTTGAAATCAACAGCTCCCAAATGTTATTGAATGAGTTATATAAGAACTAATAAATCAACAGCCAATGTTATTGGGAATAGTTATATAATAACTTTAGAAATCAACGAGCCAAATGTATTGGAATGAAGTTATATAAAATAACTTATGGAAATCAACAGCCAATTGTTATTGGGAATGAGTTATATATAAGTATCTTTGAAATCAACAGGGAAACAAGATTCTTTAGACCGTGGTGCAGAATGCCCAACAGTCGGAAGAGTTCACATCAGTGTCCCTTAAAGCCAGGGAGCTAAACAACTGAATGGTCCTTCATGGTAACACTTTGTTCATCTTAGTTCGCTTGGGTTTGCATGGTAACACTTGGTTCACATGGACCATTTGGCTCACATGTAACACTTGGTTCACATGTACCACATGTTCACTTGGTTTCAATGGTAACACTGGTTCACATTGATTCACATGGTAAACCGTTGGTTCACATGGTATACTTGGTTCACATAGTAACACTTGGTTCACTTGTTTACATGGTTACACTTGTGATCACATGGTAACACTTGTTCACATGGGTAACACTGTTTTCACATGGTTTACACTTGGTTCGCATGGGTAAACATTTTGGTTCACATGTGTTACACCTTGGTTCACAAGGGACAACTTGGTTCACATGGATAACACTAAGGTTCCTTTTGTCACATGGTACCACTGTCACATGGTAAATTGGTTCACATAGTTAACACCTTTGGTTTACATGGTACCATTTGGCTCACGTGGTACCATTTGGCTCACATGGTAACAATGGCGTACACTTGGTTCACATGGATACACTTGGTTCACTGTAATAACCCTTGGTTAACATGGATACTGCTTGTTCACATCGTACACTTGGTTCACATAGAGTAACACTTGGTTCACATGGCTTACACCTTGGTTCACATAGTAAACACTTGGTTCACATGGTAACCACTTGGTTCAACATGGTAACCACTTTGTACATTTGTAACACTTTTGTTCACAATAACACTTGTTTCACACTGTACACTTGTTCATATGGTAACACTCTGGTTCACATGGTAACACTTGGTTCATATGGTAACACTTGGTTCATAAGGTAACACATGGTTCACATGTGGTAACACTTGTTCATTTGGTTACACTTGGTTCACAAGTAACAGTTGGTTCACATGTTAACATTTGTTCACATTGTAAACACATGGTTAAACTTTATTTAACATGATAACACTTAGTTCACATTGGTAACCACTGTTTCATATGGTAACACGTAGTTATGTGGTGACACTTGGGTCCCATGGTAACAATTTGGTTCAGCATGGTATACACTTTTGGTTTCACATGGTAACATCATTTTATTTACAATGTGTCAACACTTGGTTCACAATGTAACACTTGGTTTCACATAATTGTCCTGTTTTTAGTCAGTAACATTGTTCTTATTTGCAGAAGCAGCATGATCCCGTTTTCTCTTACTTTTGATCTTTTTTCTTGTGTAAACCACATTTTTGCTTCCATCCATTCCCAGGAAAATATTTTTCATCGCATCAGCACCAGTGTGAATTTGTGTTATATCATCATAGCTAGAAGGTGGATGAATTCTCCTACAATTTTCTTTGTTTTATCCATTTTGGATGTCATAAAGAATATGTCATTTTAAAGTGATCTCCTCACTTCGTGCTACTTTTCTACATTGCAAAAGAGATGGTGAGGTTATGTGGAATCGCTGAGGCCGATTGCCTTCAGGCTTTCAGACTGGGGAATCAGTGTCCTGGTTTGAATCCGAGTCCCGACTTTTGTGTTCCTTGGGAAAGACACTTGATCTACTTTTACTTTTGTTATTTAGATATGATTACGCTAAAGATAGTTTACACAAATTTGTGTTCAGTTTATTTCAAGTGTTTCCTATAGGCATGTCAACTTAATAAATATTTACATTGTGATACCACATTCTTTACAGGCAACTTCTTTGAATATGAAGAGTCAATGTAAGAGATTGAAATTGGTGTTTGAGAAAAAGTTCCTATATCTTTTGAATCATTTGATAAAATCTAAGGAAATTTATGGAATTTATTCTTGATCTAGAAGACATAGTTCTTCCTTTCGGAATTTTATTAATACACATTTCTGTTGAGTGAGAAGAGATCATGTTGCTTACTAACTACAAATAAACTGTATGAAATCTTAATGGAAGTGTCTTGCCTGTTTACCCATAACTTAAGCATTGTATCATTAAGCTTACCAGAACAATGTAAGAAAAGTTAACATTTATCTTTACTAACGAATTAAAAATTTTATGAAACATTTGTGACGGAGATTATGCTTCAGAGGTAAACATTTTTTTGTCAAACTTCATTGCATACCTTATCACAAGGTAAATAATTTGTTTTCATACAAGTACAAGAATGTTGTATCATCCGCTTTTTCAATATCGCTTGAAGTGGGCGGCAATAATTGGCCTCTCTTATGAACAGTAACAGAAGGAGCGTAACTCCAAAACGATCAAGATTCATCAATTTCCACCATGAACAAAGGTCAAAGATGTCTTCAACTCACCTTCGTTTTTTGTGCTTTTTCAATCAGGTCTTACTGTTCAGAGTGAGGAGATTTCTCCGATCGGCTTAAGTAATCGAGACGAATTTCAAAGACCAAGCACTCCCCTTCATTATGCTGTTTCTCAAGAATGACGTGGAATGTGTGAAGGTCCTTCTGGAAGCTGGTACTAGTTCTCCTTATTATTTATATGGTCGATTTTCATATTATTTAGATCATATCACCTCACTGAGGTTGTTCACCACGGTAACACTTGCCCCTTTTCCTGCATACAACCCACTTGTGTCATCAAAAGTCTTTACTGGAATTCAAATGCTTTCCATTGCATATATGCAATATGAGTAGTTTGTTTATGCAGGGCCCTTTCTAATATTTAAAAACAAAAACATGAAAACAAAAGCGGCCTTCATCAAGAAGCAGATTTTTATTTTCCAATCTTTTTGGCTCCGGTTCTATTTAAGTGGAGTCCCACAATTTGAAAATGCCCTAGCCATAGAGCAATAGAAATTCGCGGGATGATGGCATCAGAAAAGTGCATGGAAGAGTCAACTAAAGAAGTAAATTTAATCTGTGATAACGTAAAGATTTCATCTGTACAGCAATTGCTATGTAAAAAAAATATTTTTTTCATTCATTTATCCACATAACCCAATCCGAATGTAGATGAGAAAATTATTTTAAAATGGTTTACTTCCATCACTATTATTATTATGTGGATGTATCATCAGTACCATTTATATTATGTGGATGTATCAGTCAGTACCAGTATATATATGTGGATGTTAACAGTCATACCATTATATTATGTGGATGTATCAGTCTGTACCATTATATATGTGGAATGTATCATGTCAGTACCAATTATATATGTGATTGTAACAGTCAGTTACCATTATATATGTGATGTATCAGTCAGTACTCATTATATATGTGGGATGTATCAGTCAGCACCATTATATTTATATGTGTATGTATCAGTCAGCTTACCATTAAATTATGTGGATGTATCAGTCAGACACCATTAAATTATGTGGATGTATCAGATCAGCACCATTATATTATGTGTGGCTGTACAGTCAGTACCATTATATATGTGGATGTATCAGTCGTACCATTATATATGTGGATTTATCAGTCAGCAACCATTAAATTATGTGGATGTATCAAACAGTCAGTACCATTATATTAAAGTGTGATGAATCAGTCAGACCAATTATATTAATTGGTTGGGTGGGGGGGAGAGGTATCAGTCAGTACATTATAGTATTGTGGATGTATCAGTCAGTACCTTATATATGGAGGTGATGTATCAGTCAGTACCTCATTATATTATGTGGAATGTATCCAGGTCAGTACCTTACATTATTTATGTGGTTGTATCAGGCAGCACCATCAATTGTTTTCTCTCTCTGAGGGAGTGTTTTCTTGAAAAGAAAGAGAATTGGAGCAGATGAAAGACGTAAGTGTTCCCCCTGGAATTGAGGTGCTAAAGGAACACAATCATTGGGCAGGATAAGCAGCTATCAACACCGTGTAGCCGCAAGTAATTTTGAATTCAGTAGGTGTGTAAGTCTCTTAATTTTTTTTTTGATTATTTATCTGCCATGATTTTAAAAAACATCCCTCTTTTTTGGCCTCTTTATGCTACTGTAAGGTTGTTCCTGACCTTGCAATAATGCAAATTTAGACACAGAATATCAGTGTTCAAAGTCACATGAATGTTTAAAATGCAAAGCAAACAATCCCTTTCAGTTGAAACTACCCTCAGTCTCTCGTGAAAAATGTCATCTACATAGGACCTACGCAGTACATTTCACCAGCAATCAATATGTCTTCATTCAACCGTTAACGTTGCCTTAAGGAGGTGTGAGAGGGGGTCTAGAGTGAAATTTTCCTGTTTGTTTCCTATCAAATTTAACTGATGTATAGGTGCAATGGGCTGGTGTACTGTAGTTGAAATGTGTCGTTTGTTTTTTCCTGTTTTGTTCCTCAATTTAACTGAAGTATAGGTGCAATGGTCAGGGTATACTGAGTTGAAAATGTGTCGTTTTCCTGGCACATAAACTTTCCGGTTGCCATGGAAATGGAGGCCATCTTGGATTTTTGTCCTGAAATTTCACGAAATTTCAATACGATAGTCTTTTTTACATTTTTCAACAAATTTCTTTCAAACTTTGCCACACACATCATTGGATAAATAGCTACATCCGTCTGATTGGATTTATGCTTGTCACTAGCACACCATTGGATCACAATAACTAACATACCTGTCTGATTGGATTTATGAGTTTTTGCAACACATCACCATTGGATATAATATCTACATTCCGAGTCTGATAGGTATTTATGTGTGTGTACACACACACACCATTGGATATAATATCTACATCCGTCTGATTTGAATTTATGTTTTGCACACCACACACACCATTGGATACGACAAAATCTACATTCATCTGATGGATTTATGTTTGCACACACACACACACCATTGATACAATATCTACATTCCATTCTGATTGGTGATTTATGTTGCACACACACACACACCATGGATACAATATCTACATTCCATCTGTATTGGATTTATGTTTGCACACAACCACACACCATTGGATACAATATCTACTAATTCCATCTGATTTGGATTTATGTTTCACACACAAACACACCATTGATATAAAATCTATCATCCATCTGATTTGATTTATGTTTGTGTGCACACACACCATTGAGGATACAATATCTAAGTCACATTACTCGGACTGATTGATTTATGTTTGCACACACACACACACACACACACCATTTGAATATAATATCTACATTCCGTCTGATTGGATTTATGTTTGCGAGTCACACATTCACACACACACACCATTGGATACAATATCTACATTCCATCTGATTTGTGAATTTAGTGTTTGCACACACACCATTGGATACAATATCTACATTCCGTCTGATTGGATTTATTGTTTGCACAAACACAATGGATAAAATATCTACATTCCGATCTGATTGGATTTATGTTTGCACACTACAACCATTGGATACAATATCTACATCCATCTGATTGGATTTATGTTTGCACACACAACATTGTGGTTACAATATCTACATTCCAGTCCTGATTGGATTTATTTTGCACAAACACACATGATACCAATATATACATTCCGTCAGATTGGATTTATTTTTTGCACACACCTTACACCATTTGTGATACAATATCTACATTCCATCTGATTTGATTTAAGGTTTGCACACAGAAACATCCCCCCATTGGATACAATCTCTACATTCCACTGATTCGATTATGTTTGCACACACAACCATTGGGGATACAATATCGACATTACCCATCTGATTGATTTATGTTTTGCACACACACACACCATTGGATACAATATCTACATTCCGTCGATTGAATTTATGATTGCACACACACCATTTGGATACAATATCTACATTCCATTTATTTGATTTATGTTTGCACACACACCACAAACATTGGATACAAATATCTACATTCTGTCCTGATGTGATTATTTGCATCACACATAACACCATTGGATATAATATCTACCTTCCATTTGATTTGATTATTGTTTGCACACACACACACCATTGATACAATATCTACATTCCAAATCCCTGGATTGGATTTATGTTGCACACACACACACCATTGGATACATTTCAACATTCCATCTTGATTGGATTTATGTTTAGCACACACACACCCAATTGGATACAAATTTACATTCGTTGATTTGATTTATGTTTGCACACACAACACCATTGATACATATCTACATTCCGTCTGATAGGATTATGTTGTGCACACAACACAACACCATTGGATACAATATCTATATTCCATCTGATTTTTTTATGTTTGCACACACACACACCATTGGATAACCAATAACTACATTCCATCTGATTTTGATTTATGTTTGCACACACACACACCACCATTGGAATACAATAACTACATTCCGTCTGTATAGATTTATGTTTGCACACACACACACAACACCCATTGGATGACAATATCTACATTCCATCTGATTGGATTTATGTTTGCACACCACACACACACACACCATTGGATACAATATCTAACATCCATCTGATTGGATTATGTTTGCACACACAGACACACACACACACAACATTGGATACAATACTACATTCCATCTGATGTGATAATGTTTGCACACACACACACACACACACACCATTGGATAAATATCTACAATTCAGTCCATGGATTGATGTTAGATGTGCAATTTTTTATGTTTATGAATTTTTGAAATATAGCACTCCAAACATTCCAAAATAATCCAAAAATATTGTAAAACCTGAAGTGCTCTCATTACTCTTATTGAGAAACTGTTTTTCAAGTGCACAGCCGTTTTAACTCATTTTGAGATGGTTCCTTTTGGTAATAGGTGTGCGGCACATGTTCTACATGAAAAAACCACTTACAATCGTTTTTATGTCTGTACCCAATATGAGAAAAACCACACAATCGTTTATGTCTGTACCCATATGAGATAAACCACACAATCGTTTATGTCTGATACCCATATGAGAAAAACCACTAACAATCGTTTATGTATGTACCCATATGAGAAAAACCACACAATCGTTTATGTCTGTACCCATATGAGAGAAACCACACAATCGTTTATTCTGTACCCAATGAAGAAAAAACCACACAATCGTTTATGTCTGTACCATATGAGAGAACCACACAAATCGCTTATGTCTGTACCCCATATGAGAGAAAACCCAAACAATCGCTTATGTCTGTACGCATATAGAAAAACCACAACAATCTGTTTATGTCTGTAACCCATATGAGAAAAACCACACAATCTTTATTTCTGTACCCCATATGAGAGAAAACCACACAATCGCTTATGTCTGTACCCATATGAGAGAAACCACACAATCGCTTATGAGTCATGTACCATATAGAGAAACCACACAATCGCTTATGTCTTTACCCAGATGAGAAAAACCACACAATCGTTTAATGTCCTGTACCCATATGAAGAAACCACACAATCGCTTATGTCTGAGTACCCATATGAAGAAACCACACAATCGCTTTATGTCCTGTACCCATATGAGAAGAAACCACACAATCACTTATGTCCTGTACCATTATGGGTACAGACATAAGTGATTGTGTGGTTTTCTCTCATATGGGTACAGACATAAGTGATTGTGTGGTTTTTCTCATTATGGGTACAGACATAAGCGATTGTGTGGTTTCTCTCATATGCGGTACAGACATAAGCGATTGTGTGGTTCTCTCATATGGGTACAGACATAAACGATTGTGTGGTTTTTCTCATCTGGGTTACAGACATAAGCGATTGTGTGGTTTCTCTCATATGGGTACAGACATAAGCGATTGTGTGGTTTCTACTCATATGGGTTACAGACATAAGCGATTGTGTGGGTTTCTCTCATATGGGTACAGACATAAACGATAGTGTGGTTTTTCTCATATGGGTACAGACATAAACGATTGTGTGGTTTTTTCTCATATGCGTACAGACATAAGCGATTGTGTGAGTTTCTCTCATATGGGTACAGACATAAGCGATTGTGTGGTTTCTCTCATATGGGTACAGACATAAACGATTGTGTGGTTTTTCTCATAGGGGATACAGACCTAAACAGATTGTGTGGTTTCCTCTCATATGGGTACAGACATAAACGATTGTGTGGTTTTTCTCATATGGGTACAGACATAAACGATTGTGTGGTTTTTCTCATATGGGTACAGACATAAACGATTGTGTGGTTTTTCTCATATGGGTACAGACATAAACGATTGTGTGTTTTTCTCATATGGGTACAGACATAAACGATTGTGTGGTTTTTCTCCATGTAGAACATGTGCCGCACACCTATTACCAAAAGGCACCATCTCAAAATGAGTAAAAAAGTGCTGGTGCACTTGAAACAGTGTCAATAAGGAGTAATTGAGAGCCTCTCAAGGTTTTACAAATATTTTTGTATATTTTGGACTGTTCTGATGTGCTATTTTCAAAAATTCATAAAAATAAAACTTGCACATCTAACATCAATCCAATGGGACGGAATGTAGATATTGTATCCAATGGTGTGTGTGTGTGTGTGTGTGTGCAAACATAAATCCAATCAGATGGAATGTAGATATTGTATCCAATGGTGTGTGTGTGTGTGTCTGTGTGTGCAAACATAAATCCAATCAGATGGAATGTAGATATTGTATCCAATGGTGTGTGTGTGTGTGTGTGTGCAAACATAAATCCAATCAGATGGAATGTAGATATTGTATCCAATGGTGTGTGTGTGTGTGTGCAAACATAAATCCTATCAGACGGGAATGTAGTTATTGTATCCAATGGTGTGTGTGTGTGTGTGCAAACATAAATCAAAATCAGATGGAATGTAGTTATTGTATCCAATGGTGTGGTGTGTGTGCAAACATAAATCAAATCAGATGGAATATAGATATTGTATCCAATGGTGTGTGTGTGTGCAAACATAAATCCAATCAGACGGAATGTAGATATTGTATCCAATGGTGTGTGTGTGCAAACATAAATCAAATCAGACGGAATGTAAATATTGTATCCAATGGTGTGTGTGTGCAAACATAAATCCAATCAGATGGAATGTAGATATTGTATCCAATGGTGTGTGTGTGTGCAAACATAAATCCAATCAGATGGAATGTAGATATTGTATCCAATGGTGTGTGTGTGTGCAAACATAAATCAAATCAAATGGATTGTAGATATTATATCCAATGGTGGTGTGTGCAAACATAAATCCAATCAGACAGAATGTAGATATTGTATCCAATGGTGTGTGTGTGTGCAAACATAAATCAAATCAAATGGAATGTAGATATTGTATCCAATGGTGTGTGTGCAAACATAAATTCAATCAGACGGAATGTAGATATTGTATCCAATGGTGTGTGTGTGTGCAAACATAAATCCAATCAGATGGAATGTAGATATTGTATCCAATGGTGTGTGTGCAAACATAAATCCAATCAGATGGAATGTAGATATTGTATCCAATGGTGTGTGTGCAAACATAAATCAAATCAGATGGAATGTAGATATTGTATCCAATGGTGTGTGTGTGTGCAAACATAAATCCTAATCAGACGGAATGTATATATTGTATCCATTGTGTTTGTGCAAACATAAATCCAATCAGACGGAATGTAGATATTGTATCCAATGGTGTGTGTGCAAACATAAATCCAATCAGATGGAATGTAGATATTGTATCCAATGGTGTGTGTGCAAACATAAATCCAATCAGATGGAATGTAGATATTGTATCCATTGTGTTTGTGCAAACATAAATCCAATCAGACGGAATGTAGATATTGTATCCAATGGTGTGTGTGCAAACATAAATTCAATCAGATGGAATGTAGATATTGTATCCAATGGTGTGTGTGTGTGTGTGTGCGCAAACATAAATCCAATCAGACGGAATGTAGATATTATATCCAATGGTGTGTGTGTGTGTGTGTGTGTGCAAACATAAATCCAATCAGACGGAATGTAGATATTGTATCCAATGGTGTGTGTGCAAACATAAATCAAATCAGATGGAATGTAGATATTATATCCAATGGTGTGTGTGTGTGTGCAAACATAAATCCAATCAGATGGAATGTAGATATTGTATCCAATGGTGTGTGTGTGTGCAAACATAAATCCAATCAGATGGAATGTAGATATTGTATCCAATGGTGTGTGTGTGTGTGCAAACATAAATCCAATCAGATGGAATGTAGATATTGTATCCAATGGTGTGTGTGTGTGTGCAAACATAAATCCAATCAGATGGAATGTAGATATTGTATCCAATGGTGTGTGTGTGTGCAAACATAAATTCAATCAGACGGAATGTAGATATTATATCCAATGGTGTGTGTGTGTACAAACATAAATCCTATCAGACGGAATGTAGATATTATATCCAATGGTGTGTGTGCAAACATAAATCCAATCAGACGGAATGTAGATATTGTATCCAATGGTGTGTGTGCAAGCATAAATCCAATCAGACGGAATGTAGATATTGTATCCAATGATGTGTGTGCCAAGTTTGAAAGAAATTTGTTGAAAAATGTAAAAGCCTATCGATATTGAATTCGTGAAATTTCAGGACAAATCCAAGATGGCCACCATTTCCATGGCAACCGGAAGTGCCAGGGAAAAAAACGACACATTTCAACTCAGTATACCATGCCCATTGCACCTATACATCAGTTAAATTGATAGGAACAAACAGGGAAAAAACGACACATTTCAACTCAGTACACCATGCCCATTGCACCTATACATCAGTTAAATTGATAGGAACAAACAGGAAAAATTTCACTCTAGACCCCCTCTCCCCCTCCTTAAGGCAACAGTAAACGGTTGACTGCAGACTTGATTGCTGGTGAAAGTCTCCAGTAGGTCCTGTAGATGACATTTTTCACGAGAGACGAGGGTAGTTTCAAACTGAACAGGATGTTTGCTTTGCAAGTTTAAAATCTCATGTGACTTAAACTGATATTTCTGTGTCTAAATTTGCATGATATGCAAGGTCAGGAACAACCTTACAGTGCATAAGAGGCCAAAAAGGGATGTTTTTTAAAATCATGGACAGAAATTAAGAGACTTTCACCACTGATATTCAAAATTACCTGCGGCTACGGTGTTGATAGCTGCTTCCTGCCCAATGATGTGTTCCTTTAGCCTCAATTCCAGGGGGAACCTTCGTCTTTCATCTGCCTCCAAATTCTCTTTCTTTTCAAGAAACTTCAAGAGAGAGAAAACAATTGATGGTGCTGACTGATACATCCACATAATATAATGGTACTGACTGATACATCCACATAATATAATGGTACTGACTGATACATCCACATAATATAATGGTACTGACTGATACATCCACATAATATAATGGTACTGACTGATACATCCACATAATATAATGGTACTGACTGATACATCCACATAATATAATGGTACTGACTGATACATCCACATAATATAATGGTGCTGACTGATACATCCACATAATATAATGGTACTGACTGATACATCCACATAATATAATGGTACTGACTGATACATCCACATAATATAATGGTGCTGACTGATACATCCACATAATATAATGGTGCTGACTGATACATCCACATAATATAATGGTACTGACTGATACATCCACATAATATAATGGTGCTGACTGATACATCCACATAATATAATGGTACTGACTGATACATCCACATAATATAATGGTACTGACTGATACATCCACATAATATAATGGTACTGACTGATACATCCACATAATATAATGGTACTGACTGATACATCCACATAATATAATGGTACTGACTGATACATCCACATAATATAATGGTACTGACTGATACATCCACATAATATAATGGTACTGACTGATACATCCACATAATATAATAGTGCTGGAAGTAACATTTTAAAATAATTTTCTCATCTACCATCGATTCTAGGCGTATGTGGATAAATGATGAAAAAAAAATATTTTTTTTACATAGCAATTGCTGTACAGATGAAACTCTTTACGTTATCAGATTAAATTTACCTTCTTAGTTGACTCTTCCATCACTTTTCTGATGCCATCATCCCGCGAATATTCTATTGCTCTATGGCCTAGGGCATTTTCAATTGTGGGATCTCCACCTTAAATAGAACGGAGCAAAAGATTGGAAAATAAAAATCTGCTCTTGATGAAGACCGCTTTGTTTTCATGTTTTTGTTTTTAAAAATAGAAAAGGGCTGCATAAACAAACTACTCATATTTGCATATATGCAATGAAAAGCATTTGAATTCAGTAAAGACTTTTGATGACACAAGTGGTTTGATGCAGGAAACGGGCAAGTGTTACCGTGGTGACAACCAGTGAGGTGAAATGATCTAAATATATGAAAATCGACCATATAAATAATAAGGAGAACAGTACCAGCTTCCAGAAGGACCTTCACACATTCCACGTCATTCATGAGAACAGCATAATGAAGGGGAGTGCAGTCTTTGAAATTCGCACGATTACTTAGCCGATCGGAGAAATCCTCCTCTCTGACAAGTAAGACTGAAAAAGCACAAAAAACGAAGGTGAGTTGAAGACATCTTTGAACCTTGTGTTCAGGTGGAAATATGATGAATCTTGATCGTTTTGAGTTACGCATTCTGTTACTGTTCATAAGAGAGGCCAATTATTGCCTTTCCTGATATTGAAAAAGCTGAATGATAAAAATTCTTGTACTTGTATGAAACAAATTATTTACCGTGATGTTTATAAACAAGCTTTGCAAAAAATGTTTACCCTGAAGCATAATCCGGTCACAAATGTTTCATAAATTTTAATTGTTAGTAAAAGAAATGTTAACCTTTTCCTTACCTTTTCTGTAAGCTTAATGATACAATGCATAAGTTATGGTAAACAGGCAAAAGCACTTCTCATTAAGATTTCATACGTTTTATTTGTAGTTAGTAAGCACATGATCTCTTCTCCTACAGAATGTGTATTAAATAAAATTCAAAGGAAGAACTATGTCTTCTAGATCAAGAAAAATTCCATAAATTTCCTTTAGATTTTATCAAATGATTCAAAGATATAGGAACTTTTTCTCAAACACCAATTTCAATTCCTCTACATTGACTCTTCAATGTTCAAGAAAGATTGCCTTAAAGAATGAGGTAATCATGTAAATATATATTAAGTTGACCTGCCTATAGGAAACACTTGAATAACTGAACCAAATTGTGTAAACTATCATTAGCGTATCCAATATCTAAAATAATCAAAAGTAAAAGTAGATCAAGTGTCTTTCCCAAGGAACACAAAGTCGGACCTCGGATTCAAACCCAGGACACATGATTCCCAATCTGACAGCCTAAGCAATCGGCCACTGATACCACATAAGCCTCCATCCTATTGCAATGCATAGAAAAGCTAGCATCGAAGTGAGGAGATCATTTAAAATGAACATATTCCTTTATGACATCCAAAAGGAAAACAAAGAAAATTGTAGAGAATTCATCCCCTTCTAGCTATGATGATATAACAAATTCACTGGTGCAGATGCGATGAAAATATTTTCCTGGGAATGGAAGCAAAAATGTGTGTACACAGAAAAAGATCAAAAGTATGAGAAAACAGGATCATGCTGCTTGGGGTAAATAAGATCAATGTTATGACAAAAACAGGACAAGTGTGAACCAAGTGTTACCATGTGAACCAAGTGTTGCCATGTAAATAAAAAATTGTTACCATGTGAACCAAGTGTTACCATGTGAACCAAATGTTACCATGTGACCCAAGTGTCACCACATAAACTAAGTGTTACCATATGAACCAAGTGTTACCATGTGAACTAGGAGTGTTACCATGTAAATAAAGTGTTACCATGTGTTACCATAGAACCAAATGTTACCATGTGAACCAACTGTTACTATGTGAACCAAGTGTAACCAAATGAACCAAGTGTTACCATGTGAACCAAGTGTTACCAAATGAACCAAGTGTTACCATGTAAACCAAGTGTTACCATGTGAACCAAGTGTTACCATATGAACAAAGTGTTACCATGTGAACCAAGTGTTACTATTACCAAGTGTTACCATATGAACAAAGTGTTGCCATGTGAACCAAGTGTTACCATGCTGTGAACCAAGTGTTACTATGTGAACCAAGGTGTAACCATGTGAACCAAGTGTTACCATGTGAACCAAGTGTTACGATGTGAACCAGCGTTACCATGTGAACCAAGTGTTATTACGTGAACCAAGTGTATCCATGTGAACCAAGTGAACCAAGTGTTACCATGTGAGCCAAATGGTACACACGTGAGCCAAATGGTACCATAAAACCAAAGTGTTAACTATGTGGAACTGGGCGTTACCATGAACCAAGTGAACACCATGTGAACAAAATGAACCAAGTGTTACCATGTGAACCAAGTGTTACCATGTGAACCAAGTGTAACCATGTGAACCAAATGTTACCATGCGAACCAAGTGTAACCATGTGAACCAAGTGTTACCATGTGAACCAAGTGTTACCATGAACCACGTGTAACCATGTAAACAAGTGAACCAAGTGTTACCATGTGAACCAAGTGTTACCATGTGAACCAACTGTTACCATGTGAATCAAGTGAACCAAGTGTTACCATGTGAACCAAGTGAACAAGTGGTACAATGTGAACCAACTGTTACCATGTGAGAGCCAAAATGGTACCATGTGAACCAAGTGTTACCATGCAAACCGCGAACTAAGTGAACCAAGTGTTACCATGAAGGCCATTCAGTTGTTTCTCCCTGGCTTTAAGGGACACTGATGTGAACTCTTCCGACTGTTGGCATCGCACCAGCGTCTAGCATCTTGATTACCCTGTTGATTTCAAAGTTACTTATATAACTCATTCCAATAACATTTGATTGTTGATTTCAAAGTTACTTATATAACTCATTCCAATAACATTTGGCTGTTGATTTCCCAAAGTTACTTATATAACTCATTCCAATAACATTTGGCTTGTTGATTTCATAGTTACTTATATAACTCATTCCAATAACATTTGGCTGTTGATTTCAAAGTTACTTATATAACTCATTCCAATAACATTTGGCTGTTGATTTCAAAGTTACTTATATAACTCATTCCAATAACATTTGGCTGTTGATTTCAAAGTTACTTATATAACAATTTCAAAGTTACTTATATAACTCATTCCAATAACATTTGGCTGTTGATTTCAAAGTTACTTATATAACTCATTCCAATAACATTTGGCTGTTGATTTCAAATTTACGTATATAACTCATTCCAATAACATTTGGCTGTTGATTTCAAATTTACGTATATAACTCATTCCAATAACATTTGGCTGTTGATTTCAAAGTTACTTATATAGCTCATTCCAATAACATTTGGCTGTTCAATACTGGGCTGGTTTTCAATATACATTCTGAGTCCCTTTGAAGAGAAGTAAGAATGTCATAAATCCTTTACATTAATAATTACACTGAGTTTTATTTAACATTAAAACTAATCAAATTTTTCTAAGTGATCTCATACCCTATGATATAGAGTGTGGATTTTGTTTGTTTGATTTGTTTACGTTTTGAGGGGGTAAAAGTGGGAGGGGTGGTCTTTTTATTGTTTTGTATTACTTTTTCTCCAATCAAGACAGGCATGTCTGATAATGAAGAGTGATAATACCATAATAAGAAGAGGGAGAGCATGAAAGAGTAAAATATGGAAAAGAAGAAGAAACACAAAGATATCAAAGTGGATAAAAGATGCAAACTTCACCAAAAGAGATAACAAACCAAGCGCAATAATTTCATAGAAAGGCTTGCTGTGGCTGCAATAATAATGATAAGTATTTATATAGCGCTAACTACTATCATAAGGTGCTCAGAAGTGCCTTATACAATAGATGGATTACAAAACATTAAGCATTGTGACAACATTTAAATGATACGATCAAATCGTTACAAGCATACATCACATCCTAACAATTCATGTGTACATAACATCATAAATATATTATATATAAAAGTTTTAAAATGCAACAGTGAATAACTCAGCGTTTAAACTTCTTTTGAACGAATTAAAGGCGATGATGATAAGAATACTGAGCATGGCTATATTGCCATCATAGCGTTAGTCTTGTTCTGTTTACTTCAAGCAATTGTACATGCCGTCTTTACCCTGATTTATACTAAGTCCTGCTCCACTTGGTATAAGCGCTGAAAAAATACTTGCTCTAGCTTGTCACTAGCTCATTTCCCAAATCCATCGGAAATAGTGATTGTGTAGATTTGAGTAGACTTATTGAGCAACGCCTAAATAGTTCCTAAAACTGCAGATGGATCTTTAATGATCTATGTTCATGAACGATTATAACTTATTTCAATGTGAAACTTAAATACAAATCTTCAAAAAAGAAAAGTTCCCAGTCATCATGAATTTTGTTACCCGGCTCTTTTGTTGACAGCAGCAACGTGTAGCGGTGTCCAACCCAGGTCATGACGTTTCTTTACATCCAGGCCAAGAGCAACAAGTCTGAACAACGAGGAAGAAGACTTTAATCATAATGGAAGAGCTTTGGACGTGTTCATTTAATGGACTTTCTTTGCATTTTTTAAGTTACCGTATAAGATATATATATAAATATATTACTCTCTGTTACATTTCAAATCTACTAGGATATTTTTTTAAACATATGATTCACTATCGTTATTAAAAAAATGATTTAGATAGATTGAAATGATGTTGAAAGCCTAATCTTAATGGGAAATTTCAGGAACATTGTTCATTGTTCCATAAAAGCCTTTTCAAAATGGCTTTCAGACTGATATAAACAGAGTCGATTGTAGATTAAAATAAACAATAATATTTTTAAATGATAAAAAATGATAGCACTAATACTAATGATAATGATGATAAAGGTGAATACCAAAAAAAAGAGGATGAAGAAGAGGAGGGGAAATAGAAGAAGAGAAAGAAGAAAAGAAAAAAGAAGAATAAGAAGAAGGAAGAGGAGGAGGAGGAGGAGGAGGAGGGGGAGGGGGAGGAGGA
>JAXRKP010000502.1:0-2500 GCA_037039925.1 Doris montereyensis
AGTTTGCTTCGCGTATCCTATAATTATTTCCCCCCTTGCATCATGACATTATAGGTAGTGTACATAGTGAGAGAGCATGTAGATCTAGTTATGCAGTGTCCACTGTCTAGAATGAACCCTGTCCAAAACGGAAACGGAAACCTGACTTTAACCGGTGGGGGGGGGGGGGGGGGGAAGGGGGGAACGATGGCCGCTCCTTTCCGCTTCCGTTTTAGACGAGGTTCGATTGTGGTAAGTTAGACATTCTTGCTGCAAGCCCAGGGCTGGTAGGTCTTGGTTCCAGTAGAGGTCACTGGGTTCATGACCCAGTCAAGGGCTTGCTTGTGGGTCAGGAACCACACACCGTGTCAAACACATGATAAAAAGTGTGAAATCCAAAGGAGGAAAAAAGTTGTTAGGATGAAGATTATTTATTATTACTACGCTATTATTGTTCTTGCTTTTGTTTTATTTTCTCCTTATTTACTATGGGTGTGTTTTGTATGTGTGTGTTGGGGGTGGTGGGTGGGTGAGTGGGTGGGTTGGGGGGGGGGGGGGTTAGAGTTAGAGGCAAGGTGTCGGCCTCTCAAACAAAAGGTCGTGGAACGATAGGCCAAGAAACTCCCCTCCTCTCCCCTCCCCCCTCCCCCTCCCCCTCTTACCCCGGGTCAGGTAGGTGGATCGACATATTGTACCACCGGAGACTGATGATTATAACAAAAGAGGTTCCGTGAACAGATTACAACACTCGTTGCACGTACTTAAAGATCCCTTGGCTGTTTACAGGGCAGTCCGGGCAATTTTTTACAAATCCCACGAAAATTTGCCAAGTCAAAATCAAATCGAATTCAAAATTGAGTTTTTCTTCCTTGCTCTTCTTTGATGTAATTAAAATGAGAGAAAAAGGAAAAAAATATTTGAAGCTAATACATTATGTACACCAAGTCAGTTTTTCTTTGTATGCCCATGTTTAAAGTTAAACTACATCTTTGTGGTCGATTGGTTAAGCTGCTGGACTTGGGATCAAGAGGGTCCCGACGAGATCGAATCCTAGCACAGCTACTTCCGCCGTTGTTGTGTTCCTTGAGAAAGAGGCTTAACACGCATTGTCTCCCCTTTACCCAGGTGCAAATGGGTACGAGCACCATCTTGGGAGAAAAAAACCTGTGTCAGACTAACGTCATGTCCGGGGGAGTGATTATTGTCATCTGTTTCGCTTCACGCTACAGAAACCGAGTTAAGGTCCGGCGCTATGGGCAGCAATGTCCTTGAAGGAACTTTACCACTACCACGTGTTTGATTGAAATGATAATGTTAATACTATGATTGTTTATTTCCAAATTATAATTTTTTTCTTTTCTCTTTATTTTTTTTTTTTTCTTCTTATTTTTGCTTTTCTTTTCTTTTCTTTTTTGAGGCGCCGGTAGCTCAGTAGGGAGAGCGTCTGTATACCACGTAGCAGGCCTGACTTTGATTCCCTGTCTAGGCAATTTTGGTCTGGCCGTCCTGTCGACCTAGCAGCGAAACTGGCAGTACGGTAGCTGGATCTAGTCAGACTGGTCGTCCTGTCGACCTAGCAGCGAAACTGGCAGTACGGTAGCTGGATCTAGTCAGACTGGCCGTGCTGTCAACCTAGCAACGAAACTGGCAGCACGGTAGCTGGATCTAGTCAGACTGGCCGTCCTGTCGACCTAGCAACGAAACTGGCAGCACGGTAGCTGGATCTAGTCAGACTGGCCGTCCTGTCGACCTAGCAGCGAAACTGGCAGTACGGTAGCTGGATCTAGTCAGACTGGTCGTCCTGTCGACCTAGCAGCGAAACTGGCAGTACGGTAGCTGGATCTAGTCAGACTGGCCGTCCTGTCGACCTAGTAGCGAAACTGGCAGTACGGTAGCTGGATCTAGTCAGACTGGTCGTCCTGTCCACCTAGCAACGAAACTGGTAGCACGGTAGCTGGATCTAGTCAGACTGGCCGTCCTGTCGACCTAGTAGCGAAACTGGCAGTACGGTAGCTGGATCTAGTCAGACTGGTCGTCCTGTCCACCTAGCAACGAAACTGGTAGCACGGTAGCTGGATCTATTCAAACGCTCGGCGAAAGTAAAGAAGGCGGTTGTGTGAAAAGCAACGGCAAACTACCACCCACTGCCCACAGAACACTAAAACACTGGTCTCAGTCTCAGCATTAACAAGATGGCGGCCGGCTGAGCCAACCAGAACGCGTTTTCCATCGCGCTAAGAGGCGCTTGTCCCTTCTGTTGTTTTAGTGTTCTGTGACACCCAAGACTCACTACGCGTAGCGTAATAGATCTTGGGTGACACTCACTGCCGTATGGCCTGTGGAAAAATCAGGGGACTCTACTCTTGATTACCCTAAGCTCAACGCTGAGTTATGGGACTTACTTTACTATTTCTACTCTTTTTTTTTTCCTTTCTTCTTTACAAGTCATCTGATAGAACTTACTTGGAAGCTTGATTTGACAGCCTTCAAGAATTCCGTTGTCCCTTCAACACGGAATGGA
>JAXRKP010000502.1:7500-117500 GCA_037039925.1 Doris montereyensis
TCCATCCATCCATTCATTCATCCACTTATCCATCCATCCATCATCCATCCATCCACCCACTTATAAATCACTCATCCATCCATCCACCCATCCACCTATCCATCCACCCATTCATTCATCCATCAACAATCCATCCATCCATCCATCCATATCCATCCATTTCATCCATCGACAAATCATCCATTCATCCATCCATTCATTCCATCCATTCCATCATCCTATCCATCCATCATCCACCCATTCATCCGTACATCCATTCCATCCATCCATCCATCCACCCATCCACCCATCCATCCATACATATCCATCCATCCATAAACCATCCATTCATCCCACCCACATCCATCATTCATCCATCCATCCATCCATCCATCCATCCACCCATCATCCATCCATCCATTCATCCATCCATCCATTCCATCCATCCATCCATCCATCCATTCACCTATCCATCCATCCCATCCACCCATTTCCATCCATCCATCCATCCATCCACCCATTTGTATATCCATACACTGATTCATTTCTTCATCCAATCATTCATTGATCCATCCATTCAGTTATCCATCCATCAATCCACTCATCCATCCACTCATTCATTCATCCATCCGCATATTTCTTCACCCATCCATACACACATTCATTTATCCATCCACTTATACATTCATCAATCTACTATTACATCCATCCATGTATATATCAATACGTCAATTCACATATCCACCACCCATCCACTCATTTATTCATTCATTCATTCATCATTCATTCATCTATCCATTCATACAATCATTCATCGTCTACCAACCATTTATCCATCCATCCATTCACTCAATCTGTCTTTCCATCTACATATCCTCCATTCAACCATACATACATATTTCAATCCACTCGTCCATACATACATTCTTCAATCCACCCATCCATTCATACATCTTTCAAATCCACCCATCCCCCATCCATACATACATCTTCAATCCACCCATCCACCCATCCATACATACATCTTTCAATCCACCCATCCACCCATCCATACATACATCTTTCAATCCACCCATCTATACATACATCTTTCAATCCCCCATCCACATACAACTTTCAATCCACCCATTCACCCATTCGCCCATCCACTCATATAATATCCGTCTGACTGCCTAAATGTCTGTCTGTCTTTCTGCTTTTTTTTTTTTTGCTTTTTTTTTTTTTCTTTTTTTTTTTTTTTGGGGGGGTTGCACACACAAACCTTTGTGGGCGTGGCTGGTTTTGGGTTGTTGTTTTATACATATATACAAACCTTGTGGGCGTGGCTGGGCTCATCGCCGAAGAGACAGCTGGGCGTACCGTCCACGAAGTCATAAAGGGCCACAGCATGTTACGTTGACCAGTCACGCATGACGAGTCATAAGCTATGCCAGCTTTTGCCATCTCAGAGAACTGACCGTCCGCGCCCATGCGAAGCTGAGGGGAGCGCGAGAGCCAATGACGTCACTGCTGTTAAGACCAGCGTCATCGTGAAGGAATGTTTCGACCTCTGTTAGTGGATAGGGTGGTTGGGGTGGTTAAGTGGTTGGGGTGGTTAGAGTGGTTGGGGTGGTTGGGGTTATTGGAGTGGTTAGGGTGGTTGGGGTGGTTGGAGTGGTTGGGGTTATTGGGGTGGTTAGAGTGGTTGGGGTGGTTGGAGTTATTGGAGTGGTTAGGGTGGTTGGGGTGGTTGGAGTGGTTGGGGTTATTGGGGTGGTTAGAGTGGTTGGGGTGGTTGGGGTTATTGGAGTGGTTAGGGTGGTTGGGGTGGTTGGAGTGGTTGGGGTTATTGGGGTGGTTAGAGTGGTTGGGGTGGTTGGAGTGGTTGGGGTGGTTGGGGTGGTTGGGTGGATGGGGTGGTTGGGGTGGTTGGGGTGGTTGGGTGGTTGGAGTGGTTGGGGTGGTTAGAGTGGTTGGGGTGGTTGGGTGGATGGGGTGGTTGGGGTGGTTAGAGTGGTTGGGGTGGTTGGAGTGGTTGGGGTGGTTGGGGGGTTAGAGTGGTTTGGGGTGGTTGGAGTGGTTGGAGTGGTTGGGGTGGTTAGAGTGGTTGGGGTGGTTTGGGTGGATGGGGTGGTTGGGGTGGTTAGAGTGGTTGGGGTGGTTGGAGTGGTTGGGGTGGTTGGAGTGGTTGGGGTGGTTGGAGTGGTTGGAGTGGTTGGGGTGGTTAGTGGTGGTTGGGGTGGTTGGAGTGGTTGGGGTGGTTGAGTGGTTGGGGTGGTTAGAGTGGTTGGGGTGGAAGGAGTGGTTGGGGTGGTTAGAGTGGTTGGGGTGGTTGGAGTGGATGGGGTGGTTGGAGTGGTTGGGGTGGTTGGGGTGGTTAGAGTGGTTGGGGTGGTTGGAGTGGTTGGGGTGGTTGGGGTGGTTAGAGTGGTTGGGGTGGTTGGTGGTTGGGGTGGTTAGGAGTGGGTTGGGGTGGTTGGGGTGGTTAGAGTGGTTGGGGTGGTTAGAGTGGTTAGAGTGGTTCGGGTGGTTGGGGTGGTTGGAGTGGTTGGAGTGGTTGGGGTGGTTAGAGTGGTTGGGGTGGTTGGAGTGGTTGGGGTGGTTGGGTGGTTGGGGTGGTTGGGGTGGTTGGGGTGGTTGGGGTGGTTGGGGTGGTTGGTGGATGGATGGGGTGGTTGGAGTGGTTCGGGTGGTTGGGGTTATTGGGGTTGGGGTGGTTGGAGTGGTTGGGGTGGTTAGAGTGGTTGGGTGGTTGGGGTGTTTTGGAGTGGTTGGGGTGGTTGGGGTGATTGGGGTGGTTGGGGTTGGAGTGGATTTGGGGTGGTGGTTGGGGTGGTTGGGGTTGTTGGGTTTGGGTTGTTTGGGGTGGTTGGGGTGGTTGGGGTGGTTGGGGTGATTGGGATGGTTGGGGTGGTTGGGGTGGTTGGGGTGGTTAGGGTTGTTGGTTGGGTGGTTAGGGTGGTTGGGGTGTAGGTGGGGGAAGGAATGGTGTGGAAGACAAAGAATGGGGCTTTGACCAAGCGTACACGTTAAACATTACGAAGAATATTTGACCAGGTAAAATTACTTTGTTTGCTATTTCCAGATAAATATCTTTTGGGACTACCACCACCTGGTGCAAATATCTTTAGGATATCCTTGAAAATATCTTTTGGGATATCCTTGAATATATCTTTTGGGATATTCCCACCATGCAAATATCTTTTGGGAACAACCTGGTGCAAATATCTTTTGGGATATTCCCACCACCTGGTGCAAATATCTTTTAGGATATGAAAATATCTTTTGGGATATCCTGGGATATATCTTTTGGGATATTCACCACCTGGTGCAAATATCTTTGGGATATTCTACCTTGCAAATATCTGTTGGGATATTCTCACCACCTGGTGCAAATATCTTTTGGGATATTCTCACCACCTGGTGCAAATATCTTTTGGGATATTCTCACCACCTGGTGCAAATATCTTTTGGGATATTCCCACCACCTGGTGCAAATATTGGGATATTCTCACCACCTGGTGCAAATATCTTTTGGAATATTCTCACCACCTGGTGCAAATATCTTTGGGATATTCCCACCACCTGGTGCAAATATCTTTTGGAATATTCCCCACCACCTGGTGCAAATATCTTTTGGGATATTCTCACCACTTGGGTGCAAATATCTGTTGGGATATTCTCACCACCTGGTGCAAATATCTTTTGGGGGATATTCTCACCACCTGGTGCAAATATCTTTTTTGGGATATTCTCGACACCTGGTGCAAATATCTTTGGGATATTCTCACCACTTGGTGCAAATATCTTTTGGGATATTCTCACCACCTGGTGCAAATATCTTTTGGGATATTCTCACCACCTGGTGCAAATATCTTTTTGGGATATTCCCACCACCTAGTGCAAATATCTTTTTGGGATATTCTCACCACCTGGTGCAAATATCTTTTGGGATATTCCCACCACCTGGTGCAAATAAGTGCAAATATATGTTGGGATATTCTCACCAGCTGGTGCAAATATCTTTTGGGATATTCTCACCACCTAGTGCAAATATCTTTTGGGATATTCTCACCACCTGGTGCAAACAAATATCATCCTCCAAATCACAGGCAGTCAGGGCAATATTATAAAATCCTACCAACAATTATTGTTAGTGTGTAATCGATAATCTTTTCTTTTAATTTATATCTTATGCTTCCTCCGTTTTTGGGGGGGGGTTTTTGTCTTTTTAATTTACGTCTTGTTTACATCGATAACATTTCATTTTCTGTATTTTAATTAAAATCAATTGTAATTAGTTTATTTGTAAAAATGTCTAAAAATTTCAATAAAACAATAAAATGAAACAGAAATTTTTTCAAATCAATAGCAAAAAACAACAAATCAAATCAAATTAAATCAAATAAAAAAAATCAAATCAAATCAAATCAAATCAAATCAAATCAAATCAAATATAAAAAATAAAATAAAATAAAATAAATATAAAAAATCAAATCAAATCAAATCCGATATAAAAATCAAATCAAAATCAAATCCGATATAAAAAATCAAATCAAAATCAAATCCGATATAAAAAAATCAAATCAAATCAAATCAAATCAAATCAAATCCGATATAAAAAATCAAATCAATAATGTAAGACTGATCAACCGCAGGGACTGTAAAAACGTAGATTAACAAAGAGCCATAATCGTGGTAATAATTATGGGACTAGGAATTGATTACCAAAGGGAGAGAACTCACAGTCAATAATGATTATTACTAGCGCAGACACACACTTAATAATAGAAGTTACCCTTAAAGCGCCCATTCCAGTCGTCGGCTTTTGGACTTTTCCCCGTGGCAGTCGTGACCCCTATCTCGTGACCTGCCTGGTACAGGGATTTGATGACGTCTGCTGAGGTGTCTTCTTTCTGGACGAAGAACGTTCCGCGCGCTGAACAATTGTTTGGATTCAGAATACCTGAAATGAGTCGCCGATATCAGAACTCAAAATAATCCGATTGAGTCATCAGTATCGGATTCACAGAGTACGAATAAGTAAGCGGCATCAGAATCAGATTGTCAGAATGCATAGCCATAATCAGATTAACTGGATGAGAGACCAGTATCAGAATCAGAAAGTCCGAAATCAGATTCAGACAATACAAATGAACGGCTAGATAGAGAGCCCGGATGTGTACCACGAATCAAATTATCTAGACTCTAGATCTAAATAAAGAAATGTCTCTTGTTATTGTTTTATATTATTACCAGCATGTTCGTAAATAATGATGATTATGATTACTCTTTAACCATATTCACATATTTTTTTCAACGATGAACTACACATTATATTTCAGGGTGCAGGGTGACATCAAGTACCGATACAGTATTCGATACTTAAGTTAGGCGGGCTTTTCATTGCATATCTAGTGACCGGAAATGAAGGAATGAGTAACGATAACAATAACAAAAATTCGTGGATCACAGGCAAAACAATATTTTTACAATCAAATAAAATATTAATTTGACCCAAGAGTTTATTCGCTAGGAACCTAAAGCAATTTATTTGAAATCGACCTGTGAAATATGGCGGTTGTGGGGTGCAGTGGTTCCTAAGATTAGAGCAGTCAAAGTTTGGGATGTACAGTTTATATATATATATATATATATATATATATATATATATATATATATATATATATATATATATATATATATATATATATATATATATATATATATATATATATATATATATATATATATATATATATATATATATATATATATATATATATATATATCATTATGATAATGAGGTGTAATAATACAAATTTTGACCTACATTGCTTGCACTATTTCCTGACCTCGGAGCCCTACCGAGGCTGGGCATTTCTCTAGGTCAGAAAGTCATAAAATAGGTCAAAGTTTGCTTAGTACATTGTGATAGCGTTCGTTCTCTTTTCTCACCTTCAAATATAGAAGTGTAGGTCATCTCGTTACTTCCGTCCACTGCGTATTCAAAGGACACGAGAACCATATGTGGGGTCACGGCAGCGTTGACCCCACCAGGCGGACTGGGGTCATTCCAACATCGACATTTAGGAACTTACAGTTGACTTCTGGAACGCACTTGGATGACGGCGATGACGTCATGAAGGAGAGAGCAGGCCAAGTAGTGCAAGGAGTGCCAGGTAGCGCATGTTGTTGGGTTGTTGTTGTTGTTGTTGTTGTTGTTTTTCGGTTGTATGAAATCTGGTGGATGATCAGGAGTAGCATTGGAGTGTAGACGTAGATTATGAATTATATCATAATATACAATCTTAATGGAGTGATGTCGGTGGCCGAAGGGTAAGGCTTCCGACTGGGAATCATGATGTCCCGGGTTCAAATCCTAACAAAACTAGATACAATGGATACGAGTGATAGCTCGGGAGCAAAAACCTGTGACAGACTAGCGTCATGTCCAGCAGGTGATTATTGCCATCATCTATTCTACTTCACGCTATAGAAACCGGGATAATCTCCGGCTCTATGGGTCATGTTGGCCTTAAAGGAACTTTTCTTTTGTTTTCAATCATAAAGAGATTGTATACCCAGGCGACACCAAGAACGATTATTAGATCATAATGAGATGGTATACTCAGGTGATACCAAGAACGATTATTAGATCATAATGAGATTGTATACTCAGGTGATACCAAAACGATTATTAGATCATAATGAGATGGTATACTCAGGTGATACCAAAGAACGATTATTAGATCATAATGAGATTGTATACTCAGGTGATACCAAAGACGATTATTAGATCATAATGAGATTGTATACTCAGGTGATACCAAGAACGATTATTAGATCATAATGAGATTGTATACTCAGGTGATACCAAAAACGATTATTAGATCATAATGAGATTGTATACTCAGGTGATATCAAGAACGATTATTAGATCATAATGAGATTGTATACTCAGGTGATACCAAAGGATTATTAGATCATAATGAGACCAAGAACGATTATTAGATCATAATGAGATTGTATACCCAGGTGATACCAAGAATGAATTAGATCATAATGAGATTGTATACCCAGGTGATACCAAGAATGATTATTATCATAATGAGATTGTATACTCAGGTGATACCAAAGATGATTATTAGATCATAATGAGATTGTATACCCAGGTGATACCAAGAGCGATTATTAGATCGAGTCAGTATTAGATACTCAGGTTAAGCAGGTAGATTAGATCATAAAGATTGTAGGCTCAGGTATTCCAATCGATTATTATACAACCTGTTGAAAATCGGCTGAGGGAAGGACGATTTTAGATCAAAGGAGGGAATACATGAATATACTATATACAATCTATTATGGGTTACTCTTAATGGACTGGTAACTAGGTGATACCTTAATGAACTGGTAACTAGTTACTCTTAATGGACTGGTAACTAGTTACTCTTAATGGACGATTATTAGATCATAATGAGATTGTAACTAGTTACTCTTAATGGACGGTAACTAGACTCTTAATGGACAGGTAACTAGTTACTCTTAATGGACTGGTAACTGGTTACTATTAGATGGACTGTAACTAGTTACTCTTAATGGACTGGTAACTAGTTACTCTTAATGGACTCCAACTAGTTACTCTTAATGGATACAACCTGTTGAAAATGGCGGCTGGTAAGGACGATTTTACTCTTAATGGACGGGGAAACTGAAGTTACTCTTATACAATCTGGTAACTAGTTACTCTTAATGGACTGGTAACTGGTTACTCTTAATGGACTGGTAACTAGTTACTCTTAATGGACTGGTAACTGGTTACTCTTAAGGGACTCGTAACTAGTTACTCTTAATGGACTGGTAACTAGTTACTCTTAATGGACTGGTAACTAGTTACTCTTAATGGACTGGTAACTAGTTACTCTTAATGGAACGACAATTTTACTTTTTTCAAGCGGAAATTGTGATAACACAAGTATATTTTCCTTTTTTAAATGATCAATAAAGATGACTGAAATGTAATAACGAAATGTTGCTGTATTAAAGGTCACTTCTACTATAACACGTCCCTATATGAAGACGGTGCAGGGACCATTTAAAACTGGTTATTCTTAATGGACCAGCAACTGGTTGCTCTTAATGGACCAGCAACTGGTTGCTCTTATTGGACCACTGGTTGCTCTTAATGGACCAGCAACTGGTTGCTCTTAATGAACCGGCAACTGGTTACTCTTAATGAACATGCTAGACGTCATACGTTTTTCACGTAAGCGTGAGGTAGCGTGTCGTACGCTGTGGACCCACGTAATATAGAAATAAAAGGCTGAACGCTTCCATGCGTACTTTGTGAGTACGTAAGCGTACGAAAGCGGAATATGTGGACCTGTGCTCTAAGGGGAGTTAACCCTAACAGAAAATAACAAGTCCTGTTAGGGGGCCTCAAGGTGGCAGCCCTACCATCTACGCAGGGTACAGTGGGCTAATCTCCTGCTTATCCAAAACCAAACTGATTCAGAGAAATAAATACAATATACCCGGCTTGACCTTTCAACGACAAACATGGAAACGAACACGGACTGCGATTTTTGGAACATGGAATATGAGGTCAATAAATGCAAAAGAGTTAAAATTAGTTGAAGAAATTGAAAAATTCAAAGTAGACAATTTGGGCATTACAGAAAGAAAGAAAAAAGGACAAAAAAATAGAAAATGTAGGACTGAATCATATTTTAATTTTCTCAGGAGTAGATGTCAAAGATAGACCTAGAGCAGGAGCAGGTCTTATAGTGCATAAAAGACATGAAAAGCTACTAGGAAGCTGGAAATGTATAAACCCACGGCTATTAGAGGTAAATATTAAACCAAAATGAAGAAAAATCAAATTATTGATAGCTTATGGACCAAACAAAGGCGACACTAAAGAAGAAAAATGTATCTTCAAAAACGATTTACAAATAGTTGCAGCGAATCTTAAACGCAAACAGAAACTAATGGTCTTATGAGATGTAAACGCTAAAGTAGGCAACAATGTAGAAACATCAGGAGGAGTAATAGGTAAAAGAAGGAGAGACAACATCTTCTCCAAATGGAAAGAGACTAAAATATTTTTGCCTAAAGAATAACATGAAAATAGCCAACACCTTTTTCCTCATAAAGATATCCACAAATATGCAAGAGACAGATGTGAAAAGTCAATGATAGACTACATAATAGTTAGCAGCTCCTTTTTTTTTTACTGTACATTGGATGCAAGAGTAAACAGAGGAGCAGAGATATTTAGTGATCATCACTTAGTGATTGCCACAATGAAGGGGAGGAGAATGAGAGTCAGAGGAAGCGGGAAAGAGTGTCGATTTCAATTGGTTTGTTGCCTGACGTAAGTTTATACCCAAAAAAACGACGTCTCTGTGTTGTCGTCCTTGGTTGAGTCACCAGTAAGTTATTGTCGTTTTTTTTTATCACTCCACTGTGGCTCTTTTCGTGGAATTGTAGATGTGGTTGAAATGAATCATTAACGAGACCAAACAAAAAAAAACAACAAAACAGAAACACCAGCACAAGCAACAACAAAAAAGCACAAATAGATCTAGATCCAGGAATGAAGTATGTTCTTTAAAGCTACCTAATGGCCAAATTTTAAAGTTCATCTGATTAGGTGATCTTAGATTTCAAAGAAGAACAACCAGATCAGGCTGTTAAATATTGATAATCCTATCCCCAATCAAACATTGACAGTCACCTGTACTCATTTTATCCAAGTAGGAAACAATGAGACAAAAGAACAAGAACGAGAACAAAAGTGAGAAAAAAGAAGAAGTTGATGTTGATGAAGAAGGAGAAGAAGAAAAGAAGGATCACTTCTATCCTGTCCTTCTCTGTCTCTGTCTGTATCTCTGTGTCTATATCTCTCTGCCATTATCTCTCTTTCTCTGTCTGTCTGTCTGTCTGTTTGTCTGTCTTTGTCTGTCTGTCTGTCTCTCTGTCTGTCTCTCTCTCTCTCTCTCTGTCTGTCTGTCTGTCTCTCTCTCTCTCTGTCTCTCTCTCTGTCTCTCTCTCTCTCTCTCTCTCTCTCTCTCTCTCTCTCTCTCTCTCTCTCTCTCTCTCTCTCTCTCTCTCTCTCTCTCTCTCTCTCTCTCTCTCTCTCTCTCTCTCTCTCTCTTTGTAGTTTGCAGTTTGATTGATTCTATTTCTTTCTGTTCATTCTTTCACATGTTATTAAATTTGCTGTTCCCTCTTCATCTACCATATAGTGGATGCTGAAACTAGATTTATCAAATGATCTCTATAATATTTTACAACCACTTGAGCATACTTCTACATCATAGTTTAATGCATTTTTCATTGAACAAATCCAAAACGATACCCAAATGGTACGAGCCGGAAGTTCAATATTAAAGCCTCATGGTCAATACTCTCAGCAGCGTGTTACAAAGTTAGTCCCAAAACAACAACACGTGTGACAGCACTTGAAGCTGTTGATTTCAAGAATTGGTCTTATTTTTATCAAATTTGAGTTATTAAATTAAAGTGATGGCTCCACCAGGTAATTTGCAACTTCTTTGTCCGCAGATTGTTCTTTTCATGATTTTAAAAATTCAATAAATTAATAAACTGTATCTTGTTGAACATGAAAATTTGATTTCGACAATGCGAAATTAGGTGGCGGTTCCACTATCTACACAAAGGATTTAATTTAGATTCAACTAGATTATATCTAGATCTAGATGTAAATCTTGTACATGTAGTCACACTTGCACCATAGAGTATTCTTTTTCAAAGATTAGATTAGAAATCCAATGAGTGAAAATTTACATTTACAAACTGTAGATCTACATAAATTAGTTCTATGCCAGCTGACTGCAATGTAAATCCTATTATATCTCCAGGCCTGAATCTTGATGACCGCTGGACTCAGAGATATTGGTGAAGTGTAGTTGCCACTGAATAACACAAATCTAGAATCTTTACGTGGACAGCACTTTAATCATCTCTGAGAGGTCTTACGTTATTTTTCAAAATTGTCTAAAAATATTTTTCCAAAAAAAAAAAAAATTCAAGTTCAAGAAAATACACAGGGTATTATCTAAATTTAAATTGATTGGATGCATTTTCCGCCAGATAATTTCGTTCCTCCATCTCCATTCAAACTTCTTAGTCACTATGCATTGTGATCTTTTTAACGCTTCAATATTGTATGGGCCAAATCACTCTTCAATAAATTTCGACAAAGTGTGACAAACTCTGACAAATTAAAAAAATGTAGATTTGATTTCAAATCCGATGAAATAATTTATGACTTTCCTACTATATCGCCAACCCTGTGTATGTTCTAGATTCCATGTGGAAAATTCCATGTCTATAGATCTATCATATGATGTAAATCTCACAAAAGCTGGACCCAATGTATATCTAGAACCCTTTTCTTAAGTGATAGATTATCTGATCTAGAAAGAAGAAAAAATCCAAAAATTGATGAAAATCCCTCATTAACATCTGGTCCATGTATACTTTGAGATCTAGATATGCGATATTGTGAAATTTGATTTGTGTGTTTTGTGAATATTTTTTGGGAGAACGTCCTCCAGCAATTGAATGACTTAATCATTTTCAGAGCTGGATCTTCACTGAGTTTAAGTGAAACACTTAATTATTTTTTCTCTTGATTTTATTCTGAATTCTTTAATTTTTTCAAATGCAAGATTTATCCTGTTTTCTGATTGGACAGAAAGCTAGAAACTGTATAAAACCATATCTCCGGGAGAAAGGAACAATTGTCGTCAAAATTTATTTTCGAATTTTGTCAAGATTCTAAATGAATACTGAGAATTACAAAAACTTAAAGTTACACGTAATAAGGATACAAACGTTAATTTCATTTAGAATTTAATCCCAAATGCATTTCCGCCAGATGAAGCCATTTTTGTGTAGTTCCTCCATCTTTATTCAAACTCCCGTTGAGTAAATCATGAAATTTTGTTTTAGATATGCTTTCTTTCATGAGATTTTGTTTTTGAGACCAAACGTGTTCAATACTTTGTGTATGGGCCATGGAATCAGCGATGATCGGCTGGAATCCAGACAAAGTGTGACAAACTCTGACAAATTAAAATGTAGGATCAAACTCCGATGAAAATAATTTATGACTTTAAACTCCGATATCGCCAACCCTGTATATGTTCTTTGAAAGATTCCATGTCTATCAGTATCATATGGCAGGTTTCACAAAAATGGGACCCAATGATAACTTGAACTTTTCAATTAATCTTTCTCAAAGTCTAATTGATGAATCCTCTTAACATTTGGTCCATGTATAGCTTTGACATCGCTGATATAAAAAACATAGTATTGTGAAATTTGCTTTCAATTTGTGTGTTTTGTGAATATTTTTTGGGTAAATAACATCAGCAATTGAGACTGACGGCATTTTCCTCTTTTCAATAAGTTCCTTTTTCACCTTAAGGTACGTGAGGTCAACGACCTTTTATTGTTTTCTTTAATTCCATGTAAAGAGAATTGTTCAATGAAAATTTGGCGAGTTCTAAAAATCATTTGTAGTGATCACATTGGGCAGGTTATTCCAGATTCCTTAAAAGACACGAAAAAAATCATAGGTAATTCTTAGTGAGAATACCAACTACGGTTGGTCTGTAGAGTCGGACACAAAATTTTTTCCGATTTGAGATCTAATAACGGTAATATTGCATCAAGCCATTTTCTCGTAGTTCATCTCGTGTATGCCTATTGAGAAATCATGAAATTTTTGTTTTTAATTTGTCCGGTTGGCTTTGCGGAATATTTTGTTTTTGGATGTCTCTTACGGCCATGCGCTTATGTCCGCACAAAAATGTAGATGATGATCGGCTATCAGAAAGAGACTGATCTGACCGTTCAGGTTAGATTGGTTGCATTAGCAGAACCTGCTTTGGCTTATCGTGAGTGAAACTTATGTAAAGAAGTCCGGCAATCAATAGGCTTTCATGATTTATTACTTTCTAATAAATAAAAACAAGATAATTGGCAATACAGGCAGTTTAGAGGTCCATTACAACGACAGTGACTCTATGTCTCCACTATGCAGTCTTCTTCGCATAACAATACAATATTGTAAAAACGCATTTAAACGAGAGGAGAGAAAATAATACTGATAGTACAGGTGCAAGTAGAGTTCAAGATTTGTCAGCCACCACTCCCACCCCGTCCCGTATTCCTCAAAGCAATTATCGATCGATAAAGACACAAGTTTGTGCTAGTCTAGTGGGGCACTCTATGTGACTATAGATCGGAGGGGGGGAGTCAAAAGCATTTTTTTTTTTTATTCGGTGAGAGTTTTGTTGCTGCTGGCTCTTCTTCTCTCCCTCCTCTCTCTCTCTCTCTCTATTTTCAAATATCTGCCTACGTATCGCATCCTCACTCGTTATATAGGTCGTGAAGTTTACCGTACCGGTTTCAGCAGAATGGTACACACGATAAACCCGTAACACGTAATAAAGATAGTATAAAGGCGTACAATCACAGAATTTTACAAAAAACGGGACATAAAAGCATTTGTTTTCATCCATCCACACGATCTGAAATGCACGAGTCATCTGATCAACGGTAAGGCACCAGCCGTGGACTCCGTGCCCAAGGTGTCAGGAAACATAAAAAGACTTCACATCTTATTGAGAACTAGAGAAAAGTCAGGGAACTCTCCCAACCAGATGCTCAAGCATTACGTCACTAAATAAATGCCAGGGAAACCTCAGTTAACGTCTACTGGCATTGGGCTCAGCATTTTTACAATTGACTGAATAACATGATAAAATAATCGCTTCACAGTCCTTTGTAACTTAAAATTATCCAGGAACTCCCCCTACGCTTTAACAGTTTAGTCACTAAATAAGACAAAAAGAGGGAAATGGGGATGGACCATTTTGTGAAACCATTTGATCTACGGTTAATTGCATAATATAATATTTGTTACAAAATTAGCCCTAGAGTTTAGAAAAGCACCGGACCTTTATTTAGGGCGTGTTACAGTTGGCCTGGGAAGCGTGCAGGCCCTATATTTAGGGCCAGCCGCTTACGCTTCTTTAATGGAAATTTCCACTTTTCTTACATGGTTTATGATGTAGTTTGAACTTTTGAGTGCACAGTTTAACTACAGCCAATGAAATTACAATTTATTTTAAGCTCGTGGCTTTCCCGGTAGCCTCATTTTCATTCGTCAAAGTGATGCTTTCCCATTCAACACACTTTGTGCAAGCCTGAGTTGATTACACGACTGTCGCTATTGTTTAGTCCTTAGTTTAAGTTTCTCTTGTTGCAATAACATCTTAAGAATTCTTTATTCTTTCAACTTACTTATAAAAAATGTATGTTTTATCATCTGTAAACGTGGACTCATTGTTCAAACTAAGTCTAAATCCTAGCTTCACTGTTGCACACGGCTTGTTTTTTCATGCAAACCCCTCAGTGTAAGAATGTCACTTCTGGTAACACCGCGAACTCTACTTAAGGGTTAGTGTGGGTAATGTCTGACGTCTGTCCAATGACCAAATGTTATCTAGGGTACACCACGGACCACACCCATGGTTTGCACATGCCTTAACACCTGTGGCGTGGTGTGCCGGCTTAAATAACCGGCTATATCCGTCTTCCTCCTGCAAACCGTGTAGATCTAACGCGAAGGCCGGATATTTCCGTGTGGACACTCAAAGTGTTCTAAATCTGTTTTCATTGTATTTCCATTCATTGACTCAAATAAAATCACATTTATGGATTCAGTCGCAAAGGCATCCTCAAACATGAAGAAAATGAATGTAGGTATGTTGAAGCTCAAACCAGTAAATGTATTAATGCTTTCATTTGCTGATGATTTAGTTGTCTTTGGAAAATCAGAAAGGGACCTTCAATCATATATCAACATAATGAATAATGAATTAAATAAAAGAGGAATGAGAGTAAATGCAAAGAAAACCAAAACAATGCTAGTAACTAGGGAAGCTAAAACATAAAATCTTAAATTAGGCAGGAGAATTTAGAACAAGTTCAAAGCTACAATTATTTAGGAGTAATGATTAACTCAGAGGGAAAACTAAGAGAAGAAATCAGCCAGAGAATCCAAAAGGCAAGTGCAATGTATAACCACCCAGGAAAGGCATTTGTAGGTAAACAAGAATTGTCAACAAAAACCAAAATGGCAGTATACAACACAGTTTATTGTCCTACTCTCCTCTATGGCAGTGAAACCTGGACCTTATACAGTAGAGTGCAGGCAGCCGAAATGAAATATCTAAGAAGAGTAGTAGGGAAAACTAAAAGAGACAAAATCAGAAACACAACAATAAAAGATCAAACCAAAGCAGATAGCATAAAAACTAAGAGAAATTAATCAACTTAGATGTTTGGGCATGTTAACAGAATGAATGATAATAGAGTAGCTAAATCAGTATAATGTGCTAAAACTCAAGGTAAAAGACGAAAAGGCAAACCTCGGAGAAAGTGGGAAGTAGATATAACAGAGGCATTAACGCAAAGAAATTTAACTTTCACGGAAGGAAACAGAAACTGTCAGGACAGGGCAGCCTGGAGAAAGATCATTTCGGGCATCTAAAACCCATACACCAGAAGGTAGAATGGGAGCTGATAGGGAAAGAAAGAGATTCAAATAAAGCTTAAAACTAGCTTTCTTATTGGTCAGCTAATTGTATTAGAGAATACTGATGCTTGCTTTGTGGAATTAGCGAATCTTGGTAGAGTCCCAAGTATATACAAAGTGTTAGGTTTCAATGAAATTGTCTGCTAAAATATCGCGCCTGTGCGTGCGGGGCATGGGTGCCGCTATTCCGGTTCAAACCGGAAATCCGCTTTGACAGATTCTGTCCAAAAAATCTCCGGTTTGGCGGTGTTCTCAAATAGTCTAAATCTTCTCTTTTCCTTCTTTTACATTGTACAATAGGTGCGATGTGTACCTATGTGGGAGCGTTTTCAGGTTTGGCAAAATTAAGTTCAGGTTTCAGTGACCTTGGGTGCTGGCACCCATGGTGTGGGGGTATGGATGATAAATCCGTCATTGTCTTTAAAACGTACGATTGCCCATTCATTGCACTGGGACAGACTAGCTCAGTAAGTTAAATGCCTGTGTATAAGGTGCAGGTGGGCATCTGACCTGTACGACTAGTAATTGTTTCAATCTGCTAAGCAGATTGCGCTGCTAGCAAGTATTGGGGTTAGATCTAAATCTATTGTTGCTGCTATGCACAGTCCCCTCGTTTCTGTCTCTAGACTGTAGGGAAAAGGGTGGGCGATGGATCTAACTTTTGACCTAACGTTTCAAGAGAAGAAATACTGAAAACAATTAGATCTGTCTCAATCCCAAACACTACCCCAACAAAACAAATTTTTTAAAATAATTTTCAATTCAAAAATTTTTCTTAGATTTTAATTGGCCACATTTTAGAATATCAATATTTTACGTACGCTTAGATAAAAAAAAATGTAATGCCCATTCAACCGTTACAGAGGAGATCATAGGGTAAAATGATGTCAATGTTGTAATGGTATAGAGGTGATATGCTTTGTTTTGTGTTTATTTAATCATATTGAAATTCAAATGCATCGAGCAGTGTCATTATAGGCACATGATTTATGATATTGTTTCTTTTTTTCCCCCACAGGTTTTACACCTCGCGGACGAGGTCGTGGTGGTTTTGGTGACAGAGGCGGCCGTGGTGGTTTTGGTGACCGAGGGGGCCGTGGTGGCGGAAGAGGGGCCGGGGAGGTTACGGCGACAGAGGTGGTTTTGGCGGAAGAGGTGGAGGTTTTGGCGGAAGAGGACGTGGCGGTGATAGAGGTGAGTTGAATGTTAGAGAAATTTTATATCCAGTAGTATCGGTCTAAGTGGACGGAGCTTTATGTAGCCGATGACCATCCATTTCTACATATAAATATACATATATGTATGACATGCACACAACGAAATCAATGATAGTTTCCTCACTTACCAACACCACTTTGGTTTGACACACATATTAAAATTTATTTTTGACAATTGTTTTCATAAATGTATGTCAAGCAGTTGTAAGGAATTTAGATTGTTGTTCAATTTACCTACACACACACACAAAACAATGTGCAGATCACAACTCTGCACGTTAAAAATCCCATGGCTGTGTGTGAGTCAGCCCTGGCAAAATTAAATATCCTGCCTAAGATCACCTTAGTTGTGGGTTTGAGTAAATCAGATAATTTTTTTATGATCATTGTACTGTATCATGTCAGATTGCAATCAAAAGTCACAAACTGGTCCTTTTTGGTTTTTTTAAGGGGCATTTATGAATATTTGCTATGTTTGTTATAAGCGTTTTTCACATTTTTCTTTTGTTTTTGTTTTATTTCAGGCCGGGGTCGTGGCGGAGGTGAGTAGAGCACGTGGTTATATTATAACTTTATGTTATAGTAATTTTATACGTCTATTTGTGTCACGAAAATTTCCTCAGAACTCACAAAATGTGATGCGATTTGAATAGAATAATTTTGGTATAGATGGCTGTAGAAACATTCAACCTGACTATAAACATTCTCTCTCTCTCTCTCTCTCTCTCTCTCTCTCTCTCTCTCTCTCTGTCTCTGTGCTCTCTCTCTCTCTCTCTCTCTCTCTCTCTCTCTCTCTCTCTCTCTCTCTCTCTCTCTCTCTCTATTCACTTTTACCACAATCACACACAAAGCATTGCTTGTCATTAGTACTGAGCACCATCCCATCGATGCTAGTGACATGACAGGGAGATTGATAAATCCTCTTGAAGACTTTGGGTCAGAAGTGGCTCGATTAAATTGAACTCTTTAACTCTTGACACGTTGCCCTAGTGTGAGTGTTGAGGAAAGTTTTGACAATTGAAATTATGGACTAGACATGGTCTACTGCTGCTGATTGGAAATACCAGACAGTCTGGTCCAACTCGTTTTCGGCAACAGTTTTGTATTGTATAGATATTGTATTGTCTGTTGATCCCACATAATATTTTCTCACACACGTCTAAATTTATGAGTCTGTCTGTGACAGGCGTCATGATGCTTTTTGCTTTTCGTTCTTTCAAAATTTAACACGTGTTTATTTGCAAAGTGGTGAGACACGTTTAAAAGCTTCGGCCTTATTTTGAGATATTTTATATTGAAAATTATAAATTGCACACAGTTGTAAATAAAATCATACGCTATAGCTGTCGGGCATGAGAGAAATGTATTATCTTTTATGGTTAAGATATTTATAACACAGATAGATTGAGCTGTAGACCATGGGTTGACAGATTGTATTGTAAAGTAAAATTTGTGGACTTGGCGCGTGTCTCACATTACATATTAACTGTTCAAATATTTAATATAATTTTCTTAGAGACGAATCATGTGACAGATGATGCCTTGAAGGCTCAAAGTTATATTGCTATTATTGTATGCAAATAAAATTAATTTTCCACTTTTCCCACAGGCCGTGGTGGTGGAATGAGAGGTGGAGCCAAGGTGGCTGTAGAGCCACACAGGTTTGAAGGTGAGAAATTGACTGCAAAGGGAGAGACGTTTGTTGTTGTTTGGTCTGCGTTGGAATTTTGGGGGGGGTGGTTTTTGTTAAAGGAAGCGGAGAATTTGAATTACTGGATTTGTTTGAGTTTGGTCAATCAGAGCCGACTCATTCATCGAAGAAAAGAGAGAGGGGTGTCACGCGAGCTGGTTTTACACTGACTCTCTGTTGGCTTTCGCGTCTGATCACCCTCGTTGATCACCCTCGTTTACTAGAGTGTGAGAGCACATTGTAATGCACATTCCCTATCACAACACACATGGTTGGAAAGGGCGTGAATAGATTTGTCCAATGGTGTAAGCCATATTACGTTACTACTAAGTTGTGTAGAGGAGGGCAAGGTGAATAGGAACGAAATTTAGTGAAATCTGCGACTCAGCGCCGTGGTGAACAGAAAAACGGGGCAGTTTGGACAAGATACTGTTGTTGTAATATTACAGCATGATGATGGCTTCTTTCTCTGTCCATTGTCGTTCTGTCTCTCTAGTATGGGGGTTTTTTCTTCTTACCATCAGCATTGTTGTTATGTTTTCTAAATAAGAATAGTCACACACTAATCTACAACATGCCTGTGTCTCTTTTCCTCTTGTATGCCTTCAGTCAGTAAGGGGGTAGTTATCAGGCACTGCTGAAACGTCCTTTTTTAAACTTTAATTTTTCTATACAAATACATCACTTTCATCTTCTTTGTTCACCTTGAGATCACTGCATATGATGATGGACAGTGTTAATCCCAGTGAAATAATCCAACAGCAAAAAAGTTTTCAGTGCTGCCAATGTAGTCCCAATTCTGTACATAACATGTCAGTTAATCTACATAGTTAATTATCATGATTTTTCTTTCTTTTTTTGTCAACAGGTGTTTTCATTGGCAGAGGCGGTAAAGAAGATGTTTTGTTGACCAAAAACTTTGCTGTGGGAGAGTCTGTTTATGGAGAGAAAAGGATTTCCATTGAGGTTAGTGATATTAATAGACATATTAGCTGTTATGTAAGTAATGGATTCTGAAACAGATTAACAGAGGTAATAATATTAATAGATCATTTGTAATTTTTGATTCATAAACGTTTGTCAGATTTATTGCTCTTGGTTCATTTTTATCAGAGTAAAAATATCTCGCTATACTGGTTGATGTATTTGGAGTAGAGGCGATTCCTCAGTGTCACGCAAGCCAGTTCTGGAGAAGAAAAATCAAACTTCCTCCACGTTTACCATTGACTTGTAATGAAAACTGCATTGTTGCTTTCTTTGTTTTGATAATCACTCATGACTGTTTCACGTTTACTCCTTTTAATCACATCTGCAGGAAGGTGAAACCAAGGTAGAGTACAGAGCCTGGAACCCTTTCCGCTCAAAGTTAGCTGCAGCCATTGTGGGTGGTGTTGGCAACATTCACATCAAACCTGGATCCAAAGTCTTGTACCTGGGGGCCGCGTCTGGAACAACAGTCAGTCACGTCTCGGACTTGGTTGGGCCAGTAAGTTTTTTTTTAGCATTTTGATGTGTGTGTTTTTTTTTGTGTATTATTTTTTGGAACCAAAAAGTCTCTCTATGTTACAGTTATGACAGCACTTTGCCTCACAATCAGCCGTTACCTATTATTTTGAGATATCATATGTTATTATTATACATAGCTGCCAACCAGTACGTACAAATCTTATTAGTATGTTGTTGGGTTGGATTTGAGTCACTAAGTCTGTATTTTACCTTCGAAAAGTAAATATATGAAGGTCAACTGTATATTATATAAAGAAACCATAAGTTAACAACAGAGACTCTGAGTATGTAAAACTGCCGCCGTACTTCGTCAGACATGCCGACAGTTCCGTATATGGATTTCACCCTTTGAGGTTAAATTATCAACAGATTCTAGCAGATCGACTTGCACGTCAAAATTATATTTTACGGTGAGAGTCCGTCTTTCATCAGTTTGAAAAAGGTTGGCATCTATATGATCATGTGTTTGCCGGTATATGACTTAATTTTTTTATATCACTTCCCTCTCTTGCTTTAGGACGGTCTAGTCTACGCAGTTGAATTCTCACATCGATAGCGGCCGTGATTTGCTCAACGTTGCCAAAAAAAGAGAACCAATATCATTCCCATCATTGAAGACGCCAGGCATCCACACAAATACAGAATGCTGATGGGTAGGTAGACAGATTGGCTTTTTTTACGTCATGAAATAACCTGTCTTTGTCGCTAAGACTTTGTGTCTTTCTGTAACTAAATCAGTGATAAAACATACAATGTGTTTTGCTTTGATTTTTGTTTGTCTTTTTTATTTATTAGAGGCCAATACATTGAAAGATGGATGGAAAATAATGCTTTTGTTTACCGTTGGATTCTACAGGTATGGTGGATGTGATTTTTGCCGACGTAGCACAGCCAGATCAGGCCAGAATTGTGGCCGTCAACGCACATCAGTACTTGAAGAACGGGGGTTATGTGGTTATCTCTGTCAAGGTGAGGGATGACTGCTCTTTAGTGTTTGGTTTTACTGTGGCAACCATGAATGACCCCATGACCCCGACACCCTGTTTAGAACGACAACAAAAATCGTTTCATTTCAATTTAAAAGAACAAACTCAAATAATGATAAGGTGGGAACCGGTTGTTTTCCGACATCCGCGTCTTCTGCCCGAAGGTAGGCCTGGCAGTGTCCGTCCTTGTGCACAGCCAATCAAAATTCAAGAATGCAGGTTTAGCGCTTTTGGTGCACTGTGTGTCTAGCCAATGGCTGACTCATCATACAGTATTAGCCAAAGTAGGCCAGCCCTCATAATGTACTAGATACATACACACACACACCACACCCCCCTCTCTCTCTCTTTTAGGCTTGTCATGCACTTCAAACTCCTGCATTGGGCCTCGATGAAGTCTATATATATATATGTATATATAAATATTAAACATAGATCTAAGTATGCACACTTTTGTTGTGCTTCACTGTTGTACTTTTCACGCTGAGTCCTGTAAACAGTGGTTTTCCCCTGCCCTGTCTGTGCATATTGTAAAAGGTTTATATCAATAGAGCCAAAAAGAGTAAAAACATTTTAACACTTTATATACGTGCCAGCAGTCCTTCTCCCACAATTCCCATCAGTGCTAGCAATTTCTAGGGTTCCTTTCCCTTCTAAACTTGCAAAAGTTTTAAATTCTTTAGCAAGGAATCTGTTTATGATCTTTTAGTAGTATAAGTACATTTGTGGATTTTATAACTTTTTAAAAAACCTATTATTGTAAACTGTTGTTTTTTTTCTCCATCTGTCATCAGGCAAACTGTATCGACTCTACTGCAGAGGCAACTGCGGTATTTGCTGGCGAAGTTGAAAAGATGAAACAGGAGAAGATTAAACCTCTTGAGCAGTTGACGTTGGAGCCATATGAAAGAGATCACGCAGTGGTCGTGGGAAGATACAGGTGAGTTTTTGGAAACTGGAGATCATGTGTGTGAGAGATGAAATATGACAATAAGTGACAACTCCACTAATAAAGACAGAACAAACACGGGACGTTTCGGGTATAACCCTTCGTCGGACAACAAACGAGAAATATTTAGAATCTAGATCTAAGTAATACCTCCGGCATCACACAATGTGATGTCAGAAGAAAAACATAAAGGAGAAAGAAAGAAAGAAAAAGACAGTGATGTTAAGAAACGTAGCAGAGGGGGGTGGAAGAAAGAGCGAGAGTGGAAGATTCAGATCTAGAATGAAATAAAAATATAAAAATAAGTAAGTAATAAAAGGTGAGAAGGAGATAGAGAGAATGAGAGAAATAGAGAGAGAGAGAAAGAAAGAAAACAGGCAGGGAAGAAAGAAAGGGAGAGAGAGACGTGTGAGTATGGGAAACAAGAACGAAAAAATAGGATAAATGTAAGACTAGATCTATATCTCACTGGGTCTAGAAGGAAGAAATGATAGGATAAATGTAAGACTAGATCTATATCTTTGTGTGTGAGAGAGGGAGGTGACTTTTCAATTCTTCATATCTTGAAAAGTGAGACAGAAAATCCCAGGGAATAAAAGGAAGTCATGCTTCCCAAAAAGTGTGAAAGTGATATGATGAAAAAAATACATCACTGATACAGCCGTTTGAAACTTTGAATTCCCAAAGCTAGACAACAGTGCCAAAGTCCTTGGTTTTTTGTAGTTTTTCTCGAAATTGTGACTTGGGCACACTATTGAAATGACGTCTTCAATTGAATTCATGATCGTTATCTTGGGGGGTGGGTTTTTTTTGTGTTAAATTTATCTTTTGTTTGTTTGCTTTTTATTTCAGACCACCACCAAAAGCCAAGGCTTAAAGACCTGCAACACATCATAGATTCTCTACTTTTCCCCCATATGTTGACTGAAAACTCTTGTCATGTTTCTTCATTCATTGCCTTGTCACGCGTATCATTGGGTTGAATGGAGTGCGGATGATTGGAAGCTGCTGTGTAGAACAAATGTTGCCCTGTCAAGTAAAGTCATCCCATTGGTTTCCCGGCATTGGAAAGAAAACGAAAATCATAATGTTTTGTTTTTTAGATGTCTTTTTCTGTTGTTGCATCTTCGATTATTCGTTTGATGTGTAAACTCAACAAGGCAATCATTAAATGATAAGTTTTCATCGCTATTGTATCGTAACAATTTGTTGGTGACATTCTTATTTCATTTGCTATTTGAACTAACGATTATATGATGGTTTTAGCACATTATTTTCTTTAATGTATTGTAATGTGACTCCATTTTTTCCACTACGTGAAATGACAATGGAATATGGATATTGGGATTGTCGTCATTTCTTGACAGATGCGCACCTTTTTTTAGTCTTCATCTGCCTGAAGAAGTCTTTTTTTTTTTTTTTGTGTAGACACAATTTCGTTCACACTTGTCAATTGACCAATATAGCTCTAGAATGTATACACATGTATTTTATGAGAATAGTGGACAAAAGATACACATATTCATAACTGTCAAATACTACGTGCAAAACTGATTCACTTTGCCAGTGATCTCCAGAATTTTTATTTTCTGGAATATGATCGGTAGACAAGCAAATTAAGAATTTGTTTGCACTCAGTGTCTGTTGGATTTTTTGGAAGAGGTTTGCAGCTATGCATTTTGTGCATCAGCTTGGTTACAGCAACAGTATATTAGGAAAATGACATGATGACATTGGATATCGACGCAAAGTAATGTTTGCACTATTGTGTGTGTGGTGTGTGCGTACATGCTTTTTAAAAACAATTACGGGGTTATGTCTTGAGCGGAGGGATTTTTTTTTTTAAAGAGAGCATTGGGTGATGTTTTTCTCTTTTTTGTACATAATTTCATGAAAATTTCATCTTGTAGACAAAATGAATAAAACAAAAATGAGTATATCATTATAAAAAGTGTTTTGCTTCTGTTTTTTTCCACCCCTCTATATATATTATATAAAATGTGTCTTCATCCTCGGTCCTTTCAACTTTCAGCAGTTTTTTGTCTTTCTAATCTTACTGTACTAGTAGTATTAGTATTAGTAAGATTCGCGACTTAACAGGTATGATAACTACTTCTTCTTTTGTCCTTCTCCTTCACCATCATTACGTTGTTCTTATTCTGCTTCTTCCTCTTTATTTTCCTCTTTTCTTGTTCTTCTTCCTCGCATCAGAATATCTTGATCTAGTTGTGGACAAAATATTTGATCAAGATACAGCTGACATCTAGATTTCAGTTTAAGCTTAGTAAATCCATCTAAATCTAAACAAGCATAAGAATCTAGATGATTGATAGGGTGATAGAATCTAGATCTTGCTCCAGAATAGACTGATCCTATTAATATTAATTGGTTCTACTAAATATTACTTTATTAGGGATCTAGATCTAATAATAATCAAACAATTCCAAACTTTTTCTCTCTGATGTTCAGGATGCAGGATTGGAACCATCTTTGACCCATTCAAACGGTTCTGGGGGGGATTTATGACGGACACTGACAAAGTCTGATCTAGATCATCTCGAATGTAAACAAAATCTAGTTGTACTCACATCCAGAATTCAGTGTCGTCTGCAGGAAATTTAAAATGTCGCATGTATCGGCGTAATTTGTGAGAAATTGTTTTTTCAATAACTTTATTGGAGGCATTTCTTGTTAAAAAAAGACAGTACAGGGAACACGATTTTGACTATCATTATCAAAGACCCTAGTTAATATTTATATCCACTTGTGCAAAATTACAGCAACATTTGTTTCCAAATAAAGGCTGTAGGCTTGACACATTTTTGTGAGTTTGTTAACCCGTTGCTTCTCAAGGTTTAATTAGGTCATTAACCCTGAACTTAGTACACAGAAGTAACTCCTGCAACATAACGACATGGTGTCAGTAAAATATTTCTCGTGCATATACCACTAAGTACAATTACATTTTAAAAATTAATTTAGATGCTTGAATAATTTCTCTTTCGTTTCATACATGACATGCATCCATAATAATATAATAATATTATCTTTGACTTTGACATTGTTCAGTTCGTTGGAACATTCAGGACTTGCGGGCGCTGCTGGTAGAACCTACTTCTTTACTTTTTCATTCACTCTTTTATCTCACTACCGGTATGTCCTCTTAATCCACCCCTGAGATCACCACAATGGTGGACGAGGTAAATTTCAATTAAACAAATGAAACAAATTCAGGTGAAGATAGTGACAGTCAGTCAGGAGTAGAATTTGGATTTAAATTTAATCTGCTATCAATACTATCATTCTCAAACTCAACATGAGACTGATTCAATATTAAAAGTTACATCAATTGCCTCAGTGCTGCCTTAACTTAAACAAACATCTTCATTCCACAAGGATTTGAGAAAATAAAATACCCTTTCAGTTCACAGCAGGTATACACATGTGTACTTCTCAATAAATTTCGTGTTTTAAACAATTAACGTTCAATAACCAGTAAAGCAATTTAGATAGAGTTAACGTGTACTTTTGTTTTAATGTACTCCACTTCCTGAAAGTTGAAAGCAACAAAAATAACATGTTCATTTTTTAATTTCATTAGTTTCAACGTAAACGAGCTCCAACACATGAGCACTCTTAAAATTGGGTCAGGCGCATTGAGAAGTGCGATGTTGGATTTTATTGGTAAGCACAGTAAAAAAAAAAGAAGTAAAACCCAAGGTAAAAAAAAAGACTAGTAAAAGGCAGACCTCAGAGAAAGTGGGAAGAAGATATAAAAAAGGCATTCAAGCAAAGAAATTTAACTAATAACTTTCAGTTTCATGGAAGGCAACAGAAAATGCCAGGACAGGGCAGCCTGGAGAAAGATCATTTCGGGCATCTAAACCCATACACCAGAAGATAGAATAGGAACTGATCCTATTACTGTTAGTGTTATCAATATTGCCGAAGAATAAAATCGTCCAGAAAATATGTCGCATATTTTCCTTGCACCTATTATCAAAAGGCACCATCTCAAAATGATTAAAAAGGAGCTGGTGCACTTGAAACAGAGTCAATAACTTAAGGAGTAGTTAAGAGCCTCTCAAGGTTTTATGATGTTTCAAAGTATTATCCTACTCTTTTCTTGGGTTTATGTTTATGGGAGAAAAATATATTCATATAACAGAAAATATGAGAAAAATGTGATTTTCTCAAAATGGTCTACTTTTTATTTCTCAACGTATCTTCATGAAATTTGGTTTGAATGATGAGTGGGGGAAACAAAGAAATGATTAGATGCTTTTTTTTTACATGTATTTAAAACAAAACGTAATATAATAATAAAAAAAAAATCCGATCTGACCAAATTTAGATAGTGTATCAAAAAGGCATGTGGCAAGTTTGAAAAAAACCTATCGATATTAAACGATGAAATTTGGGGGCAAAATCCAGAAGAAAAAAAACGACGACATATTTCAACTTAGTTCACCATGTCCAGGCATGACTACATCTATACAGATGTTAAATTGATAGGAAGTTTGGAACAAACGGGAACATTTTCACTCCATGGTCTGGCTTGATGTTCGATTTCACACCTTCGTAATTAATGTCTGGTTTATGCTCGTCATGGACTAGCACTTGTGACATCATGTGTTATGTTATCTATAATAACTAACACGTGTAGCACTAATGCAGGGGTTATAATTGATGACTTACTAAACTAACACAGACACCAAATTTGGATAACAAGTGATTATGGAATGGAATAAATAATTTTGGGGGAATTGGCGGTAATCGGTAATCTACACAAGCCTGTGAATTAATTATTGACATGATTAACTGAAACCTTTAATAAATTATATTTTTAAAAATTCCGTTCCTGGGATTTCTTCCTCTCGATGGGTCGGGTTTCCTGACTAGAGAGGTTCCACTGTACTACTCCTTTCTACAGTTGATGAGAAGACGGACGCAAAATCAGTAAAAAAAGAAGTTAAAAATCTATGATGTAAATTTGTAAATCAAAAACACCAAGTCAAACTCACCATACATGAAATGTCAATTTATTGCATAACTTTGGCTAACAAGCAGCTTTAGTTTACATTTACACATAGTATAATTATTTAGCAAGCCAAAATATGTATAAAATCAAAATATTATTATAATATTCAAGAATAAATAATACTCATGCTGGCTAAATTTTAATTTCATTTGCACAAATCTTAAGTCGTCCGGCACACAGAACTAAGCTAATTTATTAATTACAAGTAAAGATCATACAACGATTAATTTAAAGCTTAAAAATTACATTACATGTATGTATACACCGTTTTTGGTATTACAGTCGAAGCCGATAATTAGAACGATTCCTAAGAAGACATTATTTGGTATAATTGTAATTGGAACGGCAAAAATGGTCATCGTCTCAAATTGAGTTAAATATTCTCATGTGAAGGTTGCAGTAATGTAAAATTCTAATCTAACATTTATAATCTTAACAGTTATCAGCAGTTGTGGAACTACAGTATACTATTTTTTTTTTACTATTTTCACATCTGATGAGATGTTTGGGTGCCAATGCCATAGTAATATATGTACAGCTATATTGCTTAGACTTAGACGTAGACGTGGGAATAATACAAAGCAGGGAAGTCTATCACATCGGATGGATGGCTAGCTAGATGCTGGATTTAGACGGATGTTGCGGCCACACATTGAACGGATCACCTTAGTGGGTTTGTAAAAAAATCTTTGTACTCTACGAAAACCTCCAAAGATAAAAGAAAATTTTAAAAATTAATATGATTTTTCGAAAATTGTCTCTTCTATTTTTTTGTTCTACAATTTTCACGGATTCGTTTGAAATTTGGAATACAGGTGTTATATATTTATATTATTTCTAAAAGATAAACCGATGGAATTTTTACATCTTTCATATTTTCTGAGAAATTCATGATTTTTGTTGGAAAATTGAGAGAAATCAGTTTCCTTCGTTCCAAGTTCAAGCTTCAATTTTTGAAAATTTGTTAAAAAAGAAAACGTTACAAGATATCAATAAAAGAGATAAAGGATATTGGTTTGAAGTTTCTATGGGCAAAATTTATAAACCTCTTGAAATGAAAATGAAAACTGTAGGACTACGTTAATTTTTCAAAAATTCAAGGGGGAAGCTGTTTCCATGGCAACTAAATTTTCTTTCACTATTTGGTTGCTCTAACTTTGCCTAACTAATTTCTAGGAAGCTTAAAATAATTGTGTATCTCTTCAATTCAAACTAAAAAGATCGCTCTCAGGACCCGCCTAAAGTAAATGGAACAATTCCCCTGGAACGGCACTGTTCGAATTAAGCGGCTTTGACTGTAGTAGTAGCTTTGCAGTAGCAGTAGTAGTAGTAGTAGTAGTAGTAGCAGTAGCAGTAGGAGTAGTAGCAGTAGCAGTAGTAGTAGTAGAAGTAGCAGTAGCAGTAGTAGTAGTAGCAGTAGTAGTAGTAAGAAAGGCTAGCGGTAGACAAAAAGTAACAAACAGAGACAAACATTTGTCCCACTCCTCATCATAGACTCATAGTAGTCATAGTCATCATGGACATGAGAACATTTATTATTGGCGTTAACTTGATTTCATTGTGTTTATAGTTTATGATTCAAATTCAGTTCAAAACTTATTTCATTGGTCGTTCATTTGACTAACGTCCACCAGGTGGGCGCTTCTGGTAGGTAGATCCTATTCTTTCATCTTGCTGTTTTCCTCTGATTTCACCCTGAGACCACTGTATACGGTGGACAGGATCAATAATTTTGTTCAAACAAACGTCCACCAGTGGATGGTTGGCAGGCGCTGCTGATACTATACATATATATATACTCGTAGTAAGGTCTCCTACTTCTTTCCTTTCTTTCAGACTTTCACTTCATCTTTCGCTTTGCTCTTTCCTCTCTCCCCTTACTCTTTATTCACCCCGAGATCACAACAGAATCAGAATACTTTATTTGTCTCCTCTGAAACACTCAAACTCAAACAGAGAAATTTAGTGTGCTCATGGCGACATAACATAACATTAACATTAACATATTTTTTTAAAAGAAGGTAGTAATTGCACCATATAGCCATACAATTCATAGCTTACGGGCTTCTACAGTTGTCATACATGTCACAATAGTCACGTACTCATGGATGGTAAGTTAAATAAAGTAAATCCCCATCTCACGAGCTGAGTAGTAGGGTAATATTATTATAAGTATAAGTAATAAGGAGGAGAAGAGTCCTGATTTTTAGGCATGCACATGCACATGCACTGGCAGCATACTATGGCATAGCTTGCCATTCATTTCATTGCTTTCACGCCGTCTTTCCTTTCGTCGAGTCTCAATAAACCTAGCGCTATAGCTTCCCATTTCACCGCCTGGGTCGGGGGAGGGAAGAGAAAAATTTGCTGGAAATCGAACTCAGGCCTCTTGGGTGGCAGTCCGACACTCGCAGTTCCAATGGATGGTCAACAGGGTCATCAAATCTAATCAAACAAACTACATCCACATCCACCATGGACCTAAGTATTGAGAGAGAACACACAAAACATGTACGTGTACACAATAATAATAGTAATATTATGGCAATTATTGGCAAGCTCAGTGCTGTCCAATTCTTTATGGAGATTTAAGATATCTTCTATCTTGACCTGTCTCTATCTTGACCTGTCTCAGGGGATAGGGCAGTCGCGGCGGGCAAGTACAAAAAATTTGCAGTTGGTTGAGATTACTGGGTAGGTACTACTCCAACTTCTTCTCCCCCCTCTTTCAGGGATTCTTTTTTCATCTCACCATCACTGTTTACTCTTATGACGTGTCACGCTGGGAAACGGTAAATTGCACTCAAACGAACAAACAAAAAGCGAAGACTAAAAGACCTATGGATTAAATTACGGTCTGTAGGTATACACTTGTAATACAATAATTGCATTGATTATCGGGGGTAGATAGAATCCAAATATCAATACCATGTACCTTCTGTATATCAATATCAACTCTCTCTCTCTCTCTCTCTCTCTCTCTCTCTCTCTCTCTCTCTCTCTCTCTCTCTCTCTCTCTCTCCTCTCCTCCCTCCCTCCCTCTCTCTCTCTCCCTCCCTCCTCCCTCCCTCCCCTCCCTCCTCTCCCTCTCTCTCTCTCTCTCCCTCTCCCTCTCTCCCTCTCTCTCTCTCTCTCTCTCTCTCTCTCTCTCTCTCTCTCTCTCTCTCTCTCTCTCTCTCTCTCTCTCTCTCTCTCTCTCTCTCTCTCTCTCTCTCTCTCTCTCTCTCTCTCTCTCTCCATATAACTAGAGTACACAAGTAACACACCACATAATAATAATAATAAATGATATTTTGTGAGCTGACCCAAAACAGCATTCAGTTGTAACAGTAAACATTACGGTAAGGTTACAAATACAATAGTCAATAGTTACATAAACATCCACATAGCACGTGTACATTTATTAGTGAAGACACAACTATTTCTACAAGTATTTGTCATCACTCATCTCCACTACTGCAATGCTCTACTTTACAACATACTTCATGATTCATCAAATAAAAAATCTCAAAAACATCCAACATCAGTACATCCGTGTTGTCACCAAGACGAAATCAAGAGACCACATCACGCCAGTTTTAATTTTAAAAACCTTCACTGGCTCCCAGTTCACAAACGCATCGAATTTAAAATCGCATGCACTGTATTCAACTCATTACATGGAACCGCAACCTGAATATCTTGCTGAGCTATTAGTTATTACAGTCCTACCATCAAGCACGTTCTCTGAGGTCAAAGAGCAAATTCCTCCTTACCAAAACCTATTCCAAACACAAAACTGGCGAGAACGCCTTCTCATTCCAAGAAAAATCAAAATCTGGAACTCTTCCAACCGCCATCATCAACAACAGCCAAAACATTTTTTCCTTTTAAGAAAATGTTGAAGTCACATTTTTTTCTGAGACTGAGAGACACACTTGAAAACTTCTTATCAATTGACTCAATTGTAAAATATTGACATTGTACAGTGCTCAGAGCAATTCTATTTATAGTGCACTAAATAAACCTAAATATTATTATTATTAATTATTATTATTATTATTATTATTATTATTATTATTATTATTATTATTATTATTATTATTATTATTATTATTATTATTATTATTATTATTATTATTATTATTATTATTATTATTATTATTATTATTAAGTCATAGTCATAGATTAAGTAACACTGACAGTTAGCAGCACAGGTGGAAGTGTTTCGAAATGACAGTTTAAGAAAAGTTCAAACTCTATCATTTTTTTAGTACAGCTGTGTAATAGCCGCCACCAGGTAAAAGTAAGTTCATTAAGGCCTATAGAGCCAGAGCTTATCCCGGTTTCTATAGCGTGAAGTGGAACAGGTGACAGTAATCACCTCCTGGACAGGACACTAGTCTGACACAGGTTTTTACTCCCAAGCTAGTGCTTGTACCCATTTGCACCTGGGTAGAGGGGGAAAATGCGTGCTAAGTGTCTTTCCCAAGGAACACAACGTCGGACCTGGCTTTTTCTAGGATTCGAACTCGGGACGTCCTCATGATCCCCAGTCCGGCAGCCTAACCGCTCGACCATCGACGCCACACCAGGACAAAGTACACTCTGTTTAAACACACACCTTCATCTGCTGACTGAATGTTTACTATGTAATATATATATATATAGATAAATAATACTTCACACAGTGTGTGTAAAGACACAATCGACATGCATAAAGACACACACGCTGGTCCTATGTAATACAACTTCACACCTATCCACCATTGGATCTCAAGCAAGCTTTTCGGCGCCCAACGGGCGTGCATTTATCTGGCGACTGCTGTACCTATAACTAACCACCGTTTTCTTTGTTTAAAATCAATTAGTGAATTCCTCCCTCGTACTGATGTTAAGACTATTTATTTTTGTTTACCACAATCAGACGGTTGTTCCCCCCCCCCGCTTATAATGGATGGTTGCCGGGTGCAAATACATTCATAATTCTATTTTATTACAAACAGATATGTAAATAATTGGAAGCAAAAACCAAGCAAGTGGGAAATTTGACCTTCCGAAAATGATACTGGCAGAAAACGAAATGCGTCCAAACAATCAATGAACAGGTCTGGGAGAGCAGCTGGTATTTCCTACTGCGCTCCATAAAGTATACAGTCCTATTCCCTCTGGTCACCTCGACATGCTTGGGGTCATTTCAATGAAACAAACAAAAGATGCAGACTACAAGTATAAAACTAAACTCCAGCTAAAAGCTCATTAAAGCAAAAACAAAACAAAATCACAGGTGTTCAGTATTTCTTGACTATAATAACAACAACAACAACGTGGTACTGATCTACTATTCAACCCCTTTTTTTCAAATCAATGCTGCTACATCAAATAATTGACTCCCCAAACCTCGAGTTTGTTATTTCTTACAAGTTGATTTGATTTTAAACACACCCAAACTCTCGAGTTTGTTATCTTACAAGTTGATTTGATTTTAAACACACCCAACTCTCGAGTTATTAACTTACAATTTGATTTGATTTTTTAACTCGTAGACTACCATTGTCGCATGGGTGCAATCACGCTACACTTCTTAGGCCACAGTACAACTGTCGCACCTGTGCGATCATAACCGGGTCATGACTATAGAAATGTTGCGTAAACACGATTGTGGTAAGTGGCATCTTGTAGGTGTATTATTATTCTTCCATTTTATTCTGGGACGAGCTCTTTAGCTTGAAATGGTCGATTTTTAAAAATGATTTTGTTACTGCTGGCAGTGCAGCTGCCTTCGACTAAACCCGTTTTCTTTGCCAACGTATAAAGCAACTAGGGCCTACCACCACTAGTACTACCAGTAGATCTACAAGACAGAAACAGTATACAATACACCGCACTGCTTTCGATCAGTTTACCGGGGAATGGTAGAATTTTTATTTTGTTTTTCATTTACCTTGGCTGCCTCGGCATCTTCAACATGCACAGAACGTTGTGACCTTCCCTCTATTGTTGTACGTGTCTGATGGCACGTGGTATCAAACCACCAACCACCTGGACACTGGGTGGGTGGGTTTAACTCAAAAAGGAGGAAAAAAACGTGAGATATTTTTTGACCCGTCGGGCATGAACCCCGACATTTTAGTTGAGAGGCCGACAACACCTTGCTTCTAGACCACCGAGTCCCTGTCAATCCTATTTTATCTAGGATAACAATTTTTAACCCTCCTTTTCTTTTATATATTTTTCCGTTCCACATACCAGGAAGGGACGAGACTGAACTTTATCTAATCTCTGTTAAGGAAGAGCTCTACTTTCATCCTGTATACAATGGTTAACATCTGTCATTTCATTTCATTTCACAGATTTTTTGCCAGAGCGTAACGGAAGTCACGCGCGATAATATCGACATAAATAAAGGGGCTGGCTGAGAGAGTTAATAATACTAATACATGCAGACACACCAAAACGCACAGAGTGGTAGTATAGGTATATATATATATATATATAGATCTCAAAATCATCTTTCCTGATCTCGTTTAGAACGTCCACTGCCCACCATAGATTATCCCGTGTGAAAGATTTATTTATAATCCGACCAAAACTGAATGGCAGCATGCCATGAGAAAGACGTTTCCCTTAGCCAGGCGCCTCGTGACAAAATTCAGTGTCTCAACTTGTGTGTGTGTTGTTGTTGGGTTGGGTTGGGTTGGGTTGAGGGTCATCCAATCACAAGTGATCCTGTAGAAACTTCAGCACGGTCGTCTGATGGTGCTCCACAGCCTCACTGTTTCCGATTCCGTGTCGCTCGTTGGGGTAGACCTGGCGATAATAAAGGACATGTGCGTCTCCGTAGGTAAAGTGTGAAAATAATAATATGGAAGTGTGAGCATTTATCCATATGTATGTATACACATGTACATATGATTATGCATAATAATAAGAATATTATTAATAATAATAATAATAATAATAATAATAATAATAATAATAATAATAATAATAATAATAATAATGTGCAGTCACGCCTTGACAGTCCGAACACCACTGTTCCGAGCAATTTGTCTCGGTTACTGAATTGCCCATCAAGGTGGCACCTGGTGAATTGGTGAAAGGCTATCGTGCTGTATATAGTGCTTTGGGTCTAGTTTTTTTTACACTTGCAATCCGTGTATCCCTATTGGGTCTAGTTTTTTACACTTGCAATCCGTGTATCCCTATTGGATCTAGTTTTTTTACCTTGCAATCCGTGTATCCCTATTGGATCTAGTTTTTTTACACTTGCAATCCGTGTATCCCTATTGGGTCTAGTTTTTTTTTACACTTGCAATCCGTGTATCCCTATTGGGGCTAGTTTTTTTAACACTTGCAATCCGTGTATGCCTGTGAAACAAGATAAAAAAAGCAGCATCATTTTCTTATGATTTTCTCAAAACATCCAAAATTTGAACTCGTTACACGGTTTGCGACTTTCACATTCCATGTGTAAAAAAAGAAAGAAAAGATGTACCTGTAGAACGTAGGGTTTACAGGAAGACACCAGTTCGTTGATGAGAGCACAGGAATGGTGGAAGTGGACGTTCTCATCAATCAGGCCATGAATCAACATCAGCCTCACGTCGCTATTAACAACAGACACAAAGATAAAAAACAAGAAATAAAATCAAAGGCAACTTAAAATTCACTCATCATCATCATTACCATCATCATCATCATCATCATCACTGTAAATTCATCCTCATCAAAATCGTCATGATCAGAAGTGTGTGAGAGTTATAAATAAAATAAAGTAAGGGATAATGGAAAAATTTGTTTTCAATTCAAAAGAGTCGGATTTTCCCAAAGTACGACTGGTTTGGATTTTCACGCATGACTCACTTTTCTGGTAGGTGTTGCACGATTTTACGGCAGCACGTTGCCTGTTCTGTAGACATCCGGATTGGTCTGGGGAAGCCCCAAGTAGCGTTCCGTGTAGCCAGTGTCGTAGAGTTCCCAGTTGACCACCGGAGCCCCTGCTATGGCGACCTGTTTCGGAAAAAAACATGGATTGGAATAAATTGTGATACATCAGTTAGAGTTACACAGTGGTGAAGACAAGATCACTCCAAGGGATTTTTATGTTTCATTGAAATTTACCGGATTATACATCATATCGCGTGTGAAAACGTCTTAACACAAGAAGAGCTTTAGGGCCTGGAAGCGCGCAGGCCCTATATTTAGGGCGGACATCATTGGCATGGGAAAGAGGGGCAGAAGTAGGCGAGGCCCTATATTTAGTGGACATCATTGGCATGGGGAAGCACGCAGGCCCTATATTTAGGGTGGACATCATTGGCATGGGAAGCACGCAGGCCCTATATTTAGGGTGGACATCATTGGCATGGGAAGCACGCAGGCCTATATTTAGGGCGGACATCATTGGCAAAAATGGGAAGCACGCAGGCCCTATATTTAGCAAACCAAGGTGGACATCATTGGCATGGGAAGCACGCAGGCCCTATATTTAGGGTGGACATCATTGGCATGGGAAGCACGCAGGCCCTATATTTAGGGTGGACATCATTGGCATGGGAAGCACGCAGGCCCTATATTTAGGGTGGACATCATTGGCATGGGAAGCACGCAGGCCCTATATTTAGGGTGGACATCAGACAACTACCGGCCCTACACTTTGGGCAACCAAGAAAACAAACCTTTGCCAGGCTTCTTGAATATAAATTTCCACTTCCTTAAATGGTTTATGACTTAGTTTGAGTTCATAGCTAAACAACAGCCAATGAGATTACAATTTATTTTAAGCACGCGCTGTCACCCTCTTGCCTGACACTGTAGCTTTCCCAGTAGCCTGGTTATCATTAGTCAAAATTACGCTTTCCCGTTTGCTTAGTCCTTAGTTTAAGTTTCCCTTGTTACAATAACATCTCAAGACGAATTCTTTATTAAATTCTTTCACATTTCAAAACATACATGTTTTATAGGTCCAAACTAAGTCTAAATCCTAGCATCACCCTTTGCACACACTCATTTCTTCATGCAAATTGCTGGGGCAACCCCCTCACTGTAAGATCACGTCCGCAACGCCGCATAAGCTCTACTTGGGTTAACACCTAGCCTCCGCCTGGCATACTTTTGCAGGAGAAGCAAAAAACACCATAAATAACTATTCCAACACTTGTGCTAGGAGAAGCAAAAAACACCGTAACTATTCCAACACTATGTGCTATCGGAGAAGTAAAAAAAACACCGTAACTATTCCAACACTATGTGCTATTTGTTCTTCTGTATCCATCTATCTCACCTTTGTTCCTACAGAGGCTTTACCACAAAAAAAATTAATCTTAGTTCATGTCCTCAGTGACCGTTAGAAACTCTTACTTAGTCCTAGCACAATGGAAAACCACAAAAAAAATGGTAAAAACATCAAAAGTTGGGTTGTCAATTATTACCACAAAAAAATGGTAAAAACATCAAAAGGTTGTCAATTATTACCACAAAAAAATGGTAAAAACATCAAAAGGTTGTCAATTTTTATTACCATAAAAAAGGTAAAAACATCAAAAGGTTGTCAATTATTACCACAAAAAAATGGTAAAAACATCAAAAGGTTGTCAATTATTACCAGACAAAAAAAAGAAGCTCCGGCATTTGTTTGTTTCATTGAAATTCAGACATGGTGAAAGTTTGGGTTTGTAAAGTAAAGCTAAGACGATTTTAGAACTAAAAGTAGAACTAAAAAGAAATGCCATAACATATATGGTTTATAGATTAAAGCTAAAATTTAGAACTCCACCTGGAAAAGAAATGCCATAACATATATGGTTTATAGATTAAAGCTAAGATTTAGAACTAAAAAGAAATGCCATAACATATATGGTTTGTAAAGTAAAGCTAAGATGTAGAACTAAAAAGAAATGCCATAACATATATGGTTTATAGAGTAAAGCTAAGATGTAGAACTAAAAGAAATGCCATAACCTATGGTTTCTAGAGTAAAGCTAAGATGTAGAACTAAAACGAAATGCCATAACCTATGGTTTCTAGAGTAAAGCTAAGATGTAGAACTAAAACGAAATGCCATAACCTCAATTTTGATATTTTGACCCCAAATGGCTCATTCCAGGTGCTGCATATCCCCTTAAGGCCTCCATGGGGCACACCTTAGAATATCTGGCCATACTAAAGGCCTTTGTAAGGACACACCTTAGAATATCTGGTCATACTAAAGGCCTTTGTAAGGACACACCTTAGAATATCTGGCCATACTAAAGGCCTTTGTAAGGACACACCTTAGAATATCTGGCCATACTAAAGGCATGTCTAAGGACACACCTTAGAATATCTGGCCATACTAAAGGCCTTTGTAAGGACACACCTTAGAATATCTGGTCATACTAAAGGCATGTCTAAGGACACACCTTAGAATATCTGGCCATACTAAAGGCATGTCTAAGGACACACCTTAGAATATCTGGCCATACTAAAGGCCTTTGTAAGACACACCTTAGAATATCTGGTCATACTAAAGGCCTTTGTAAGGACACACCTTAGAATATCTGGCCATACTAAAGGCCTTTGTAAGGACACACCTTAGAATATCTGGCCATACTAAAGGCATGTCTAAGGACACACCTTAGAATATCTGGCCATACTAAAGGCCTTTGTAAGGACACACCTTAGAATCTGGTGACAAGAGAAAGAGTAAAGCCATACCTGTGTTGGAAGACAGAGTACCAATGCAAAGCAGCTGACATGGTACGCTCCACTCTGGTCAAAATCGATTTTGTAAACGTTGCACCTGGTGGGGCATTCCAGGGAGCTGAACTCGGACACAAACTTACTACAATCCTGTGGGGAGGGGGGAAAGTCAATAAGTTAAATTTTGCGATTTGTGATGGACATACTCCAAACAAATGTTGCCTCTTACCACAAAAACACATTGGTCTTTGATTTGATTTGATTTGATGTGATTTGACTTGATCTGATTTGATGTGATTTTGACTTGATCCGATTTGATGTGATTTTGATTTGATCTGATTTGATCTTGATTTGATATACCCACATCAACAACTAATGTGATCTCGGGGGGCTTTGGTAGGATTTTCAATATTGTCCGGACTGCCCTGTAAACAGCCAAAGGGATCTTTAACGTGCACAGAGCGTTGTCATCTGTCAACACGGGACATACTTTCTATCGTCCGTCTCCGATGGGACTAGATGTCGATCCACCTACATGGACAGGAGGATGTTGCTAAAATAAAAAACTGATTATTTCAACCGTTGGCGGGGGGTTCAAACCCACTACGTCTTGGCTGTGAGGCCGACACGTTGCCTCTGGACTACTGAATCCCCTTTGACCCTTGCAAAATGTAACATGTTATATCTGGCAGCATAAAGAATGCTCTGATAGGCCAGGTGAAACATGGGCCAATAGATAGATGGATTAATGGATTGACTGATGAATGGATGGATGGATAGATGGATTAATGGATTGACTGATGAATGGATGGATGGATAGATGGATTGACTGATGAATGGATGGATGGATAGATGGATTGTAAAAACGTCAGGTATGCATGAATGATGGATGATAGAGTTAAAGAATATAGATAAGAATACAGCGTGTCAATTGGGATAAATAGACAGATAGATAGATAGGTAGGTAATTAGATATATAGGTAGGTAGGTAGGTAGGTCAATTATACAAACATAGAAACATAAATCAAGATAAAAAAATGGAAACATCAAAAGATAGATACATAGACAGATAGATAGATTATTGACAAAAAAAATAAAAACATAGATGGGTTGGATTGACACAATAGATAGATAGATAGATAGATAGATAGATAGATAAATAGATAGATATATAGATCGAAAGATAGATAAATACATACAGGTTGTCAATTACACACACAAAAATGGTAAAAACATCAACACAATCATACATAAAATACATACATACATAGATAGATAGATAGATAGATAGATAGATAGATAGACAGATAGATAGAAAGATAAAAAGATAGATATATAGATCGATAGATACATACATACATACATACAAACATACATACATACATACATAGATAAATAGATACATACATATATACACACACACGTACATACACTCACACACACACATACACACACACATACAAACACACACTCACACATACATACACACACTCACACATACATACACACACATACACACACACATCCATACACTCACCTGGCTCAAGTATACGGTGTGCGTAAATCCAAGCTGGGTCAGACGGACAGGTTCGTACAACATATATGGTTTATAGATTAAAGTCGTATTGGGACACGTAGCTGTGGATGACAAAAAAACATAACGACGTAATGAACTCACTAAACTCACTCACACATTCATTTCCCCTACAGGGGGACTCGATAGTCTAAAGTAAGGTGTCAGCCTCTCAACCAAAAGGTAGTGGGTCGGGCCCCATCGATGGTTGAACAATTTTCTCCATAAACAATTCTCCAGCAAAATCTACCCCCTGGTCGAGGTAGGTGGATCGACACACCTAGTCCCGTCGGAGATGGCCAGTAAAATGTAGGTCATCTGGGACTTGGCAAGTGTGATGAAGTAAAGTTCCTCCAAGGCCTTTAAGGCCCAGAAAGCCTTTGTAAAGCTTATCCCAGTTTCTGTAGCATGAAGTGGAGCAGGTGGCACATAATCCTTCTGACCAAGACACGCTAGTCTGACGCAGGTTTTAACCTTACCCTCAAGCTATTGCTTGTACCCATTTGCACCCAGGGTAGAGTGGGGGGGGGGGGGGGGGAATGCGTGTTAAATTGTCCTTTCCAAGGTACACAAACGTCGGACCTGGCTTTTGCTAGGATTCAAACTTGGGACCTCGTGATCCCCAGTCCAGCTGCCTAACCGCTCGGCCACCGTCGCCAGCCACTAGCAAGTGGGATGGTCGCAGTGTTGTCCCTTACAGGACATTGCCACGTGCCCCCTTTATTTGGCATTACATGATACAGTGATGTCGGCCTTACAACTCGCATCCTTAGAAACCTTTCCGCCTAAAGACCCGCTATTTCCGCACAACAAAATTTTCCTTAGAATGGAAAAACTATCCCCCTGAATGAGATTCTGCTGGATTGTGCAGGATGGGTCCGCCTTAGAACCCGGTCTGAACGTCAGGTATGCATGAATGATGGATGAAAACAACAATCCACACTCAATTTAACTCTTTAAATAAACAGAAAGTAATAGGTAGGGTGATTCTGTAGGTAGGTAGGTAGGTAGATACATACATAGAAAGTCACGAAAACAACAATCCACACTCAATTTAACTCTTTAAATAAATTACGGTGAAAGTGAGCGAAAAGTCATGAACACAACAATCCACACTCACATACTCACACACTAATTACGGTGATTTTGAACGTGAGCGAAAGTCACGAAAACAACAATCCACACTCAATTTAACTCTTTAAATAAAAAAGTAATTGAACGGTGATTTTGAAAAACATACATACATACATTTTAAATTTGAAGCAGTCACGAAAACAACAATCCACACATTCAAACCAACTCTTTAAATAAACAAAAAGTAGTGCTAGATGGGTGATTTTGACGGAACGTACAACGTAGGATTGGAACCAAATGTCACGAACGCCAACAATCCACACTCAGCTTAACTCTTTTAATGTACTAGCAGTGTTTACGGTGGTACTGAAAATTTTTTAAGCCATTTTGAAGCTGGGTGCAAAAGTGATTATCCCTGCATTGTAGGTCCAGGGCTTTGAAGGAAATTTTCAAAAAGCAGTCAGTGCTAGATGGGAAAACTAAGGAAATCATAACTTTGTAATGCAAAATTGTACCCCACAAATGCAGGATTCCTGAACATTCAGGACACAAACATTGGGATGATCCCCAGTCCAGCTGTATAATGTATGAGCTTTATGTTCCTATTGATTCATGATAACATTTATAAGCCATTCTTGAAGATTGTCTGTTTCTTTCTCCCTGCCTCTGTAGTCCAAAGGCAAACAACAATCCTCTCAACTCTTTAAATAAACGGTAGTGGGGGTTCAGCCTTCCGTTGCAAAATTTTTTAGGAGTTTGTCTGAGCAAATTAAAAACCCCCTTGGTCCAGGTAGGTGGATTGACTCAGCTTAACTCTTTGCAATCACAACATTCTGAAAAAATTTTTTTTAACGTTAAAGATCCCTTTGTTTAGTGCAGATGGGAAAACTAAGGAAATCGTAAATTTGTAAAAAAATGTCACAAAGCAATGAAACATTCCAGAATAGGTAGCTGTATAATGTATGAGCTTTATGTTCCTATTGATTCATGAAAAATAAGCCATTCTTGAAGATTGTCTGTACAAATAAATACATATGGATGTGATGACAGGTAGGTGACATTAAAGCAAAACTTGGTCCAGGTAGGTGGATTAGTGCACATCACAACATTCTGTGCACGTTAAAGATCCCTTTTGTTTACAGTACATACATACATACATACATACATACATACACATACATACATACATACATACATACATACATACATACATACATACATACATACATACATACATACATACATACATACATACATACATACATACATACACACATACATACATACACACATACACAACTCATGCATCTATAGACACACATATACACACGCTTAGACAAACATACATAAGTAAACACATGCAGGCATACAAGCATGCACGCACACACAGACACACAATACACAAAAAGAAATGAATGTTAACAATGCATTGTTGTAACCTAGCTTACAGATGTGACTCCAACGGCGTGTCTTTGAGGCCAACGAAGAAAACCAGATGTCGCGCCTCGTCCACCCAAATCTGTTGATGTAACACTAAAAGTCAGAGAGGTGCATCACAATAAAAATATAATCTACATAGAGCATCCAAAGAAAAGCACAACTGCCAACAGCGACAGTAAATAAACAAAATGAAAGCAGCAACAACAACAAAAAATATCCTAGCAAATACAACATGTACATCTTCATATCACGACCGTTGCCCTTTAGGCAATGAAATGCGCGTCGTTGCTGCCAGCCGCTATCTTTTCATTGTTTCATTAAAATTCCCCCGTCCCGTATGCAGTGATCTAAGGGTCAACAAAGAAAGAGGAAACAACAAGATGAAACATGAGCGAAAGAGTGAAAGGAGAGAAGTAGGACCCTCCAGTGGCGCCCACGAACCGCCCACATCTCAGGCACCCACCAAACGCCCACATCTTAGGCGCCCACATCTCTTCTTCTTCTTATCCTCGTGGTGCTTGGGCAGCACATAAGGCCTAAACCCCATCCTGGTGGACGAGGATTTATTTTGGAAATTCACTCCTAGACAGGTAGCTTTCCCAAGCTCACGAACCCTGTCTGCCCATGGTGTGAAATCAGAGTTTTCTTTCTCCTAGACAAACTGCCTTTCCAGGTTAACGAGCTCTGTCCACCTGGGGGAGCTTATAAAAGCGCCCCCGTTCTCCTGTTAGCCACCTCACAGGACATCTAGAGCATTTTCTAAGGGCTGAGTTCCCACTCTGCAGCCCCACTCCGTCCTCACTGACTGACGCCAGTTTTGTCCACGACTGCTTATTCGGTATTCGCAGCTGACCTCTATATCTAGAGGCTGTTCCCCTGTCCGCAAACTGGGAGGCGTCTGGTAGGAGATGGTCGCCCCCCTCAGAGTCCACATCACAGGGTCAATTAAAAGGAAAAAAGCAAAGACGATAGACAAAGTGAAAGAGTGAAGGGAAATAAGTGGGATCTACCAGTCGTGCCCGCCAACCACCCACCCACAGACCTAGTCGCTATTCATGCATGGAGCATGTGACAAGTTTTGAAGTAAGACTTGATTAAAAGCTTTTAAATGAATAACAGTGGAAGGAAATGTTCACCGCCTATGATAGAGCTGTGAAGGCTCTCAGTCCTTTTCGTCCGTTGAATTTGAATGCTCTACTATAGAGACCATCTTGTTTTTAGGAAAAGTTAATTTTAGACGTTTGAGACAGAATACGTCTTTTGCCCTTCAAAATTGCTCCCTATCAGATTTTTTTGTTTAAATCGTTTTACAAATTTTTATATAAGAGTATGCGTATCCAACATGGGAGATTCGGTAGTCTAGAGGTAAGGTGTCTGCCTCCCAACCAAGAGGTAGTGCCCCCCCCCCTGTAGATAGGCACACACACACTTAGACAAACACACACATTGAAATACACATAAAAGCACAGACAAACAAACACAGACAGACACACACACATACACAGCTACACGCCTAGCCACACAGAAGCCTGACCTGCTTCGGGAGAACCACCCAAGGGCCAGAGGTCACCTGGTGATGATGAGTCACATTGCAGGTCAGCTGACATCCTGGGGATAAAGATTGACATGACATGAGGAATGACATGACATGAGGGATGACATGACCTAGGACATGATGACATGGGGGATGACATGACATGGGGGATAACATGACATGGGGGGTGAGATGACATGGGGATATGGTGACATGGGGGATGTGATGACATAGGGGATATGGTGACATGGGGATGTGATGACATAGGGGATATGGTGACATAGGGGGCTTGACGACATGGGGGATATGATGACATGGGAGATATGATGACATGAGGGATATGATGACATAAGGGATATGATGACATGGGAGATATGATGACATGGGAAATATGATGACATAGGAGATATGATGACATGGGAGATATGATGACATGGGAGATATGATGACAGAGAGGATATGATGACATGTGAGATATGATGACATAGGGGATGTGATGACCTGGGAGATATGATGACATAGGGGATGAAATGACATGGGGCATAACATGACATGGGAGACGTGATGACACAGGGGTTAGATGACATGGGGATAACATGACATGGGGATGTGATGACACAGGGGTTAGATGACATGAGGGATGCATGGGGATAACATGACATGGGGATAACATGACATGGGGACATGATGACAACATAACATGGGGACATGATGACATGGGGATAACATAACATGGGGACATAATGACATGGGGATAACATAACATGAGGACATGATGACATGGAGGATATTGTAACATGGGGGATATGATGACAAGGGGGTGAGATGACATGGGGTATATGATGACACAGGAGATATGATGAACAGGGGATATGGTGACATGGGAGATATGATGAAATGGTTGCTATGATAACATGGGGGACATGATGACATGAGAGACATGGTGACATGGGGAATATGGTGACATGAGGAATATGACATGGGAGACATGATGACATTGAAATATAATGACATGAGGGACATGGTGACATGGGGAATATGGTGACATGAGAGATATGATGACATGGGAGACATGATGACATAGGGGATTGTTTGTTTCTTTCTTTGAAGTAACCCTGTCCACAATGGCGGTGATCTCAGAGTTTGTAGCTGACAAATGTTACTGACAATTGTCCAGGCACAACATAAAGCACTGTAAGAACTCAAACATCTCCGTAAATATTTGTAAATACTGTAAAAATGTAGTCAATGTGCTAACGTTTACACGTATTTAGTACTCTAGATCTATCGATACACTTCAATTTCTTTCAAAAAATCAAAAATAGTTTCTAGATCATTATTCCAAGAGTTTGAAAGGTGATCCCTCGGAATAATATTTATTTCGTATATCAATCAGATCAGAGCCCTCTAATAACCCTTTTCAGGCGGGTCCCGTATCTTTGCATGCCGCTGGTCACTCTAAGCACACCTACGCTAATGGCGGGTCCCGTACATTTGCATCACTCCCGGCTTTCCAGCAAGACAAAGCGTTAGTGGCGGGTCCCGTATAACTGCACTGCAGGGCTTCCGGTTTTGCGATCTCGGTGTTGAATCGTGTTTTCCACAGCTCTGCTGATTTGATTTTTGTATCAAGATTTTGTTATCAGTTTCTCAGTTTTTTGGGTTCAAAGTGTTGTTCAGGTGTTGTAAGTATTGTTTCCCGTTCTTTCGTCAAGCTTTGTAGGTAAGTAGTTGACTATTATTTCAATTTCATTTATGAATTTCATTTGTCATTTGATTACTAAGCTTTTCTTTGACCTAGAGAAAATGGCGGATATGCCTAGGCCCGATGTTGAGAGAGTGGCTCCTCTCTACATCCTAGTCACCGCCTTGTCCCACCCTCATGTCTTGTCTTATGATGGGAAGGAAAATGATGGCCTTTCAATTTGTCGGGCTCTTGCCAAGGTGGTCGTTGGGGGGGAATTTGAATTTGGACAATCTATGCGAAATCAAGGGAAGCCAGAGGAAAATTGTTAACGGCGGGGTTCACCCTGAAAGGTTTGCATTTTTCGCTATTATCTGACAACCCCTTCAATCTGAATGATTCTTCTGTCCCTTCCACAAAATTAATCGTTGGAGGACTCCCCTTAGTGTTGACAATTATATAATTGTGGAAAATTTGGAAATAATGGGAATCAGACTCCTTTCCCCCTAAAATATGATTGTTATAGAAGTGAGGTCAGAGTTTGGACCCCCATATAAGACAGGTCGACGATTTGTGTATATTGAGGGTATGGTGACCATGGGGGGTATGGTGACCATGGGGGATAAAATGACATGGGGGACATGATCCATGGGGGATGAAATGACATGGGAGATATGATGACACTGGGTATAACATGACATTGGGGACATGATGACATGTGGGATGAGATGACATGGGGGATAAGATGGTATGAAGGATAAGATGACATGAGGGATATGATGACATGGGGATGATATGACATGGGGCATACAACATGGGGATATGATAACATGAGAGATTAGATGATATGAGAGATGAGATGACATGGGGAATACGATGAAATGCGGGATATGATGACATGGGGGATAAGATGACATGGGGAATATGATGACATGCCATAGGGAATAATATGGCATGGAGGATATGGCGGGGGGATATGACATGGAGAATAAGACATGGAGGGATAAGATGACATGGAGATATGATGACATGGAGGATATGATGACATGGGGATATGATGACATGGGGATATGATGACATGGAGGATAATTTGACATAAGGAATATGATGACATGGGGATATGATGAAAAAGGGGATAAGATGACATGGGAGATGAGATGATATGGGGGATGAGATGACATGGGAGATAAGATGACATGGGGGGAATGAGATAATATGGGGGGATATGATGACATGAGGGATATGATGAAATGAGGGATGTGATGACTAAAAAATTCAATTCAATAAATAGATGCACATGTGAATACAAAACAAGATACATAAATAAATAAACAAAGGCACAGATAAATAGACACAGAGAAAAAATTAACAAATGCATGAAAGAATACAATGATACGTACATAAATGGTGGAAAAATTAAGTTCTTTCAGCGCTTTAACGGCATGTAAAGGCAGAACTTATCCCAGGTTCCTATAGCGCGAAGCAAAACAGATTGAGCTCCTGGACATGACGCTAGTCTGTCGCAGGTCTTTTACCCCCCCTAACTGTTGCTGGTACCCATTAGCACCTGGGGGTGTGAGGGGCAAAATGCCTGTGAAGCGTCAAGGAACGCAACATCAGACACAGAATCCATTGCTAGGAACTCAAACACAGGACCTCATGATCCCAAATCTGGCAACCCTAACCACTAGGCCACTGGCATCACGATGAACAAACAATATAAATTAAACATTAAAAAAAAAACTAAATGCAAGCCAGTACTCATGCTAAACTCCAGCTCCTCATCGACTTCCTGCATCCCGTGCGACGACGAAGGCGGCACAGGGACAAAGGTCTGGATCACCGAGGTGAAGTAGTAAAGGTGACGGTGGCCGGACGTCTCAGAGGAAAACAGGAAGGAGATTTCGTTCTCCGACGTTTGGGGGAAAAAATGCAGGCAATCGTGGACCTTAAATGAAACAAGAGACACAAGAATCGCCGTTAGTATTTATAGATATTTTCATGTCTTTGTTTTATATATGTACATTGCTCATGTCTTTGTTTATATATGTACATTGCTCATGTCTTTGTTTTATATATGTACATTGTTCTCATGTCTTTGTTTTATATATGTACATTGTTCTCATGTCTTTTGTTTTATGTATTTGTTTTATATATGTACATTGCTCATGTCTTTGTTTTATGTATGTAAATTGCTCATGTCTTTGTTTTATATATGAACATTGCTCATGTCTTTGTTTTATATATGTACATTGCTCATGTCTTTGTTTTATATATGTACATTGCTCATGTCTTTGTTTTATATATGTACATTGCTCATGTCTTTGTTTTATATATGTACATTGCTCTCATGTCTTTGTTTTTATATATATGTACATTGCTCTCATGTCTTTGTTTTATATATGTACATTGCTCATGTCTTTGTTTTATATATGTACATTGCTCTCATGTCTTTGTTTTATATATGTACATTGCTCTCATGTCTTTGTTTTATATATGTACATTGCTCATGTCTTTGTTTTATATATGTACATTGTTCTCATGTCTTTGTTTTATACATGTACATTGCTCATGTCTTTGTTTTATATATGTACATTGCTCATGTCTTTGTTTTATATATGTACATTGCTCATGTCTTTATTTTTACTATAAATGTATAATCATGCGCCTAGTTTCTTGTTTCTTTGAAATTTACCCCGTCCACCATATACAGCATGCCAAACTTTTTTTGATTGTCCAATTATCTATAAAAAGAATTTAATACAAAAAATAGAACCTCTTTAATCTCATGCAACGAAATATTATTTTCATGTCCCTTCATATAGCAACAACAAACAGATGAGGTAATGTTTGATATGATACATTGCTCATAAGGAACACACTTACGTTGATCAAATGTCGGAGTGTTCTCTCTTTGTATATGCATTGGACATGTCTTTGGGGCGTGTACATTGCTCATGTCTTTGTCAGATTCCCCGGGAAGAAGCTGTCATGTCTTTGGGAGAGAAGCATGACGGCCAGTCTCTCTTGTAAGCGATCCATGATTATTGCATATATGCTGATGGATGATGGAAGGAAGAAAGTCTTTGTTTTAAAAAATTCTCACGTTGCTGTTAGCAATCACTTGTTTTCATTACATTGCTCTCATGTCCCCCCCACTTTCTTTTGTGACCAAATAATGGTGCTGCTCTGTTGTGTCCTTGACCTTTGTTTGTTTTTTTTCTTCCTTTCACTAGGGGCACGGTGGTCTGGGGGTAAGGTTTACCCGGTCTCTCAACCAGAAGGTTGTGGGTTCAATTATTGAAAACATGTTGATCAATTTTTGGGCAAAACTCACATTTTCGCCCTTCGTCCCTCATCCAGGTAGGTGGATCGACATCTAGTCCCATCGGAGACGGGCGATAAAAAGTAAGTCCCCAACAGCCTATGCACATTAACGATGATCCCTTTGTGGTTTATAGGGCAGTCCGGCAAAAGAGAAAAATCCTACCAAAAACCCCAAGATCACCTTATTTGTGGCTGTGAGTAAAATCAAATGAAAACTACTACACTATGTTTACTCTTAATCTTATGTACTGTCCTTTAAATTTAAATTCCAAGGGATTGTTGTCCTTTACATTTTCATAGTCTCCAACATTTTTCCAGCATTCTGATTGGTGGAAAATTTGGTGTCTCCTCCAGAGCTATTACAACACCTAGTTTCACTTTCGCTGTCAGGCCTAGCACTCTCTTTACTTGACTCATAAAAAAATCGCCATCGTCTTCCCACAGTCTAAACATTTCTATCATTTCTAGGTCACTAAGAAGTCTTTTCGGGAGATGCCTCACAGACGAGCCTGCCTCCATCCCCCGCTACGACAGATTCAAAATTGGGAAAGAAGACCCAATACACTATTTATAACTCATGCTCTCACAACACCAATCTGTAATATCAAAAGTTCAAGGTATCCGTATGTAAATAACAAGTCTTAACAGTTACTTGTAGCTCTGAAAGGGATTTCCCGTAGTAAGTGTGTTTCAAACCTTCCCATTTTGTCTTGAATGTTTTGAAAATTTCAGTTCAAATAAACAAATGCACGTGTGAATACAAAACGTAATTAGTAAAACAAATAACCTTCCCGCATTGTCTTGAATGTTTTGGAAATTTCAGTTTCTGGAAAAGCCGTGGTTTAAGTATAAAGGGCAGATATCTATGATTGCAAAAGGATTGCGAGAAATAGGTTCAGTAGTGCAAGAGAAATAATTGATTCCACCTTTATATATGCCAGCATTGTGAATTTCCTTCACCTCATTGATTGACTGAATGTTGACAATGAGTAGAATAAAAAAAGTCTTGTAATTATTAACAAAATCTTGGTATTACGAGATCGTTTCTACACCTTCGTCCACATCTACATCTAGAGTAAATTATCTCGCTCCATTTATACCTTCGTAACACACAAGTAGGAAGAGACGGAAACTTGGTCAAATCCTGTTCTCACTAGAACACTTTAATGTCATGAGCCTCGGGTAGCGACCCGTGGGTGGGACTCAACAGTAAAAAAAAATTGTTGTAGCTGCTCAGAGTGGAGTCGGTGGCAGAGTGGTTAGGGTACCGGCTTGGGGTTCATGAGGTCCCAGGTTCGAATCCTGGCAACCCCAGGGTCCAACAATGTGTTCCTTGGGAAAGACGCTTAAGATGTATTTTCCCCACTCTACTCCTCAGGTACAAATGGGTACAAGCACTAGCTTGGGAGTAAAAACCTGCGTCAGACTAGCGTCCTGTCCAGGAGGTGATTGTTATCACCTGTTCCGCTTCACGCTATAGAAACTGAGATAAGCTCCGGCTCTATGGGCCGCAATGGCTTTGAAGGAACTTTAGAGTGGCTCATGGGACTCGGAGAGAAATAAAACAACAAACAAACAAAACGAGGCAGCACTAATCAGTCATTTCGGTAGGGGACTTTCAAGTCCAGAGACAAGGTGTCGGCCTCTCAACCTAAAGGTTTCCCCATTCGAGCTCCACCGATGGTTAATAAATTTTCTCGAGTTTTTTCAAGCAAACTCTACCCTCCCCTCCCCCGGTCCAGGTAAGTGGATCAACACCTAGTCTCATCTCATCGGAGACGGGCGATAAAAAGGAGATTCCATGTGCAGAACACAACACTCTGTGCACGTTAAAGATACCGGTGGCTGCGTACAGGGCAGTCTGGCAAAATCAAAAATTCCTACGAAAAAAATCCCTAAAAATCACCTTTGCTGTGGATGTGGGTCAAAACCAAATAAAAAGACATTTCGGCAACACTTACTGTTTGCCATCAGGTGTCCAACCAGCACGAGACAAGTATTCCGCCCACGGACAGATAGCGAAGAGATTGACAGCCTGCTTGCCTCTCGACACACTGATCTCCTGGAGAGACAAAAGTTTAAGTAAAGCCCTAAGTGGATTCAAGTTGACGTAAACTTAAATTACTACACCCCATTATATCAGTGTGACAACAAAGTAGAGCTATGAGTGGATGCAAGTTGACGTAAACTAAAATTACTACACCCCATTATATCAGTGTGACAACAAAGTGGAGCTATAGTGGATGCAAGTTGACGTAAACTAAAATTAGTACACCCCATTATATCAGTGTGACAACAAAGTAGAGCTATAAGTGGATTGTTGACGTAAACTAAAAATTACTACACCCCCCATTTACACCCCATTATATCAGTGTGACAACAAAGTAGAGCTATAAGTGGATGCAAGTTGAAGGGGTCAGTTCAATAGTATGCCTATGCCCACGTGCATGAAAAACGAGACGGAGAGATAGTAATCCTTGGCAAAAGGAAATCATGCTTCCTGAAAAAATGTGAAAATGATATGAGGAAAACACATCACGTTTAAGCCGTTTGAAACTTGGAATTTTCCAAAGCCAATAGTGCCAAAGTCTATGGTTTTTGGCATTTATCTCTAAATGACGTCATTGTATTTTTTGGCACACACTATTGAACTGACCTGACCTGACCCCTTCCTGGGCTGCTCTTCCCGCTTTTTCATCTACGTCCAGACATATCAATACAATAGATTTTGAGACTACAAACTAGATCTAAATTAAGTAACTTCCCTTTGTTTTTTTTTTAATTTCCTTTTATATTTGCTATTTCTATTTCTTACTGGTCGTGAATCTATCTCTAGATACATTAGTAATAGACCTGGACAATCTTACACCAAATCCATCGCCAGTCTAGCTGAAGGGTTTTTTTTTGTTTTGTTTAATTGAAATTTACCCCGTCCACCATTGTTGTGATCTCAGGGTGAATTAAGAAAAAACAGCAAGATAAAAAAAAGAAGTGAAAGAAATTTAAAGGAAAGAAAGACCCATCAGCAACACATGTCGCCCGCCTGGCTGAAGGGAGAATCTACTGAAATTCCAAGCAAATGACCAACAGCAACAACAACAACAACAACAAACAAATAGTCACAACCCACAGACAGTAGAATGCTTACTGATCCATCAGTGGAGACGGTGATCTCAACCATTTTCAAGGTGCTCTTGGCATTACAGGTGCCGGCTTTTGGGTATCTGAGGAGGAGCATAGAAAGAGAGATATAAACTTTTTCAAAAATTGGACCACAAATGAGAGAAAATATAGAACTTTTGGCCAACATTGATACTTGCAACCAGACCACAACTTGAATATGTCAATAAAGTGAGGAAAAATGCTTTACCTCCATTCCATTCAGTGATACTTGCAACCAGTCTTAAAAATCTTCAACTTGAATATGTCAACTTGTAACAAAGTTTTGTTCATCTAATCGCTTCGTTTTGTTCAGCTTCACTACGCCGTTTTGAGGTTTCGGCAAATGTGCGTTTTGTTATAAAAATGTTCTGCTATTGCGCTTGTTTTGTTATTATTTGAGTAAAAAATCAAAAAATCATTAATCTGTTCCAAGGATTTTTAATTCTTGTAGGATTTTTAATTTTGCACAGATTGCCCTGTAAACAGTCATGGGAAATTTAAGATGCACAGTGTTGTGATCTTCATTTTATATTGTCTCACTCCAATGGGACTAGGTGTCGATCCATCACCTACCTAGATTCGGGGAGAAGTGGAGGGGGGGGGGGTGCTTTAAAAAAATGTTTTTAAGTTTCAACCATGGAAACTTTAACCCACCCACGTCTTTTTAGTTGAGAGGCTGACACCTTGCCTCTGGGCCACCAAGTCAGCCCCCCCCTCCCCCGCCTTGTCAGATCGCATTAAATATGTATTAAATCCAGCATTGATTTCACACCTGAACGGCTCTGTGCCGGAGTCTTGGTTTGACGGGGAAAAAGTTGTCAGTACCTCCACGTCTCGTTAGGTCCACCTCCTCATACAAAATTCTATACACATGACTTTGGTCTGAAATGAGAAGATTTTTAAAACAACTTTTATGCTTTACAAACTGCTGATATATTTAAGAGGTTAAGGTTTGCGTAATCTATCACAGAATGAGGAGAGAGAGAGAGAGAGAGAGAGAGAGAGAGAGAGAGAGAGAGAGAGAGAGAGAGAGAGAGAGAGAGAGAGAGAGAGAGAGAGAGAGAGAGAGAGAGAGAGAGAGAGAGAGAGAGAGAGAGAGAGAAGAGAGAGAGAGAGAGAGAGGGGGAGAGAGAGAGAGAGAGAGAAAGGAGAGAGAGAGAGAGAGGGAGATAGAGAGAGAGAGAGGGAGAGAGAAAGAGAGAGAGAGAGAGAGGGAGAGAGAGAGAGGGAGAGGAGAGAGAGAGAGAGAGAGAGAGGAGAGAGAGAGAGAGAGAGAGGGAGATAGAGACAGAGGGAGATAGGGAGAGAGAGAGAGAGAGAGAGAGAGAGAGGGAGAGAGAGAGAGAGAGAGAGAGAGAGAGAAAGAGAGGATAGAGAGAGAGACAGAGAGAGAGAGAGAGAGATAGGGAGAGAGAGAAAGAAGGATAGAATGAGAGACAGATAGAGAGAGAGGAGATAGGGAGAAAGAGAGAGAGAGAGAGAGAGAGAGAGAGAGAGAGAGGGGAGGAAGAGAAAGAGAGAGAGAGAGAGAGAGAGAGAGAGAGAGGGAGGGAGGGGGGAGAGAGAGAGAGAGAGAGAGAGAGAGAGAGAGAGACTGAGAGAAAGAAAGAGAGACAGACAGACAGACAGTGAGAGACAAAGAGGAACAGAGACAGAGAAACAAAGAAATATTAGATGCACACCTATTTTTCTTATAAATGTCAGAGCTATTATTATGCATAAAAATAGAATGCATCCTATTGCATTTTTTTTTTCCATTCAAATTAAAGGAAATTTCTTCTTTGCCTGCCAGAAAATCGATTCGTTTACTTTGTTTTATTGCAATTCACCCATCCATCATGGGCAGTGATCTCAAAAGAGTTGAATAAAGAATAAAAACAGCGATGTGAAGAGTGTGCGAATGGAAAGAAGTAGGACAAACCAAGAGGGGCCCTCCGCCCAACGCTGAGAGGTAAAGGCACGATGACAAGACTTGACAGACAGTGACGGGAAAGTAGAAGGACCTACCAGCACTACCCACCAACCTCCAATACCCACCCGCCACAAAAAAAAAAAAAAAAAAAAAAAAAAAAAAAAAGTCAGGACGGAGACTCACTTTGGTAGTCGGCGTTCAACTGGACACCACCAGTAGCCAGTGTAACGGACAAACTCTTCCTGAATCACGTAGCTCGGGACGCCAGCACTGATGCAATCCATTTCCCTGTTGCTACAATCTGATAATAAAAAATAATAATAATGATAATAATAGTAATAATACTATAATAACAATAATAATAATGATAATAATAGTAATAATGTCAATAATAACAAAAATAATAATAATAATAATAATAATAATAATAATAATAATAATAATAATAATAATAATAATAAATAATGATAATAATAATAATAATAATAATAATAATAATAATAATAATAATAATAATAATAATAATAATAATAATAATAATATAATAATAATAATAATAATAATAATAGTAATAATAATAATATAATAATAAGAATATTAGTAATTGTAACCATAATAATAATAATAATATTATAAGAAGAAGAAGAAGAAAAAGAATTTTACTACTACTAATAATAATAATAGCAACAATAATAACATAGCTGCCAACCTTTTCAAATTGAAAAACAGATTCTGACCACGTAAACAAATTCTACCTTGCATGACAGCCCGTAGCATTCAAGAAAACATTGAAAAATTAACTTTAATCAACCCTCATAATATTATGTACTTTTCCAGGTAGAGACAGGCTTACAGACTCAAAGCCAAAAAAAAAACCCATATATCAAATGCATTCTTTTTGTACTGGTTGACAGCTAAAGGATTTCATCCAATCGTCACAAAGTTGCCCAGGCAACGATATGGGACATAATGAGACACTCACCGTGGTGAATGTCAATTGCAGCTCTTTGCCGGAACGCCTGTTGACCAACCAGACCTCAGTATCATGTATGAAAGCAACAAGGTCAGAGTTGCCAGGGCAGATCTTTGGGTCAAGGCGCGCCTCCGGGCACAGCGTTTTGATTTCAACGGGTAAACACACGCCATCAAACTGTCAAATATAAGAACAGTGTTTAAACTATGGAAACACCGCCATATTGGATTTTGAGCCATGCAAAACAAACTTTCTTTTGTTTTTTTAACAAACAACTAACATCATTTAAAAGGATTTGTCCAAACATTTCAATCAACTCCCCCTCCATCAATTGATTAACTATGCGATCTTCTACATACCAGATTTTATACTTTTTAACATTGCATACAGAGAAAAAGAAGAAGAAGAAGAAGAAGAAGAAGAAGAAGAAGAAGAAGAAGAAGAAGAAGAAGAAGAAGAAGAAGAAGAAGAAGAAGAAGAAGAAGAAGAAGAAGAAGAAGAAGAAGAAGAAGAAGAAGAAGAAAAAGAAGCAGAAGAAGAAGAAGCAGAAGAAGAAGAAGAAGAAGAAGAAGAAGAAGAAGAAGAAGAAGAAGAAGAAGAAGAAGAAGAAGAAGAAGAAGAAGAAGAAGAAGAAGAAGAAGAAGAAGAAGAAGAAGAAGAAGAAGAAGAAGAAGAAGAAGAAGAAGAAGAAGAAGAAAAAAAAGAACAGAAGAAGAGGAAGAAGAAGAAAAATAAGAAGAAAAATAAGAAGAGGAAGAAGAAGAGGAAGAAGAAGAGGAAGAAGAAGAAGAAGAAGAAGAAGAAGAAGAAGAAGAAGAAGAAAAGAAGAAGAAGAAGAAGAAGAAGAAGAAGAAGAAGAAGAAGAAGAAAAAGAAGAAGAAGAAGAAGAAGAAGAAGAAGAAGAAGAAGAAGAAGAAGAAGAAAAAGAAGAAGAAGAAGAAGAAGAAGAAGAAGAAAAAGAAGAAGAAGAACAAGAAGAAGAAGAAGAAGAAGAAGAAGAAGAAGAAGAAGAAGAAGAAGAAGAAGAAGAAGAAGAAGAAGAAGAAGAAGAAGAAAGAAAGAAGAAGGAGAAGAAATCCATCTTATTGACTCAGTCTTGAAATTTTTACCAGTTTTCGAAAAATTCAGACTAGGAAATTAATGATGAGACTAATTTTTTAACTCACTTCATCCACACAGGAATACAAGCTATTCTTTGCCGGAATGATGAACAAACCATCTTCTGGCTCAAGATCATATGATGTTATCCCGTGAGCCATCAGCCTTTGCCTTTCCCTCAGCAACTGTTCCTCACGAGACATCGTAGACGATAATGTGTTAGTTGGCTGTGTTGAGAAAAGAGGCTCCGTCCACAGGAAGCGAACTTCATTTGGGGAAGATTCGCCTGTGAACCTTCTGAAAGACTTTCTGAAATAGCAAGTATGCAGACACAACGTATAAATAAGATAGTTTGTCTGTTTCATTGAAACTTACCCAGTCCACCATTCACGGTGATCTCAGGTTAAAGTAAGAGAAAATAGCAAGAAGAAAGATAAGTAATAGAGTGAAAGTGAAACAAAAGGAGCAGGACCTATCAGGACACCCCCCCATCAAAGTGATCTCAGGGTGAATTAAGAGAAAACAGCAAGTTGAAAGATAAGTGTGAAAGAAGGCAAAGGAACGAAATAGGATTTACCAACACACGCACATAAAAAAAAAACAAAAAAAAAACCCATGAGCATTAGATAGGATCAAACCAGGAACCTCCACATGATAGAAAATTTTACCCGGTCCACCATATGTGATGATCTCAGGAAAAAGCAAGATGAAAGACATGTGAAAGCTTTGTTTATTTGAAGTAACTTTGTCCAGCATAATGGTGATCTCAGGCATACCTGAAAGAGCGAAAGGAAAAAGGAAGGCCCTACCAGCAGCAGTGCCCGCCATCCACACATACTTCCATATTGTACATGATTGGGTGGGGGGGGGGGGGGAAACAGTTACAATCTAAAATCACATCAACAAAACAAACAGACAGCCACACACATACTTCCACATTGTACATGATTGGGGGGGGGGGGGGGAACAGTTACAATCTAAAATCACATCAACAAAACAAACAGACAGCCACACACATACTTCCACATTGTACATGATTGGGGGAGGGGGAGAACAGTTACAATCTAAAATCACATCAACAAAACAAACAGACAGCCACACACATACTTCCACATTGTACATGATTGGGGGAGGGGGGGGGGGGAAAACAGTTACAATCTAAAATCACATCAACAAAACAAACAGACAGCCACACACACACTTCCACATTGAACATGCTTGGGGAAAAACAGTTAAATTTAAATCACACCAACAAAACAAACAGACAAACACAAACAATGATTGGGAGAAAAAAAAATCTAAAATCACACCAACAAAACAAACAGTATACAGCACATAAAAAGAAGACTGGCAAACAAACGCGAAAAACGTTTTTAAAAACAACAACAACAAAACGGAAAAACCCACAGGAAAAGTAACTCTGTCATCTGAACTTTCACCTCCATTCTCCCCCTGCTCAGTTTGTTACATGGCAAAGGCGGACTCTAAGGTAGACCGGCCTCTTAGGCGGAGACCACTGTATCAAAATGTGGTGTTGGTGGCCAAGCGGTTAGGCTGCCAGACTGGGGACCACGAGGCTCCCTGGTCGAATCCTAGCAAAACATAACACAGGTACAAATGGGTACAAGCACTAGCTTGGGAGTAAAAGTTTGCGTCAGACTAGCGTCCTGTCCAGGGGTGACTATTTTTCACCCGTTCTGCTTCACGCTACTGAAACCAGGATACACTCTGGCTCCATGGGCCGTAACAGTCGCCTTGAAGGAACTGCTGTATCAAAATGCACATTCTGTAATTCATTACCTGCTAAGTCGACATACAACAAAGTGTTTTTCTCTGCCCTTGTCCATCACACCCAGAAAGTAGAGCCGCGTGCAAGGGACATCACTCTCATTTCTGTAGTTTTTAAACTGAAAACATCTTCGTGGCTTGGGTGTCACACGAGTCACAGTTTTCCTGTTTCAGAGACAAACAAAAGATGAAAGAAAGAAATACAGGTACACCATATATTTAAATTCACCAGCACGTAATCATGCTTAATGCTCTATCTTCACTCTATTAATGGAATTATAGGTTAATGGCATAAATCTTTCAAACCAGACTTTCATAAACTTGACATACTATTGGACACAAGTAAATTAACTGAAAAAGCCTTCTATTTGAATTGGAAGTTGTCAGTATTTTCGTAATGAAAATCAAAGATTTTTTTTTACTTTTCAACTACTATTTAGAGTTCAATGGTAGTGATTAAAACTGTCCATTTTAAATCTTTAAAAAAATCATGTTCAGGAGAAGTAAAATCATGTAACACCATTCACAGCAGAAGTAAAATCATGTAACACCATCCACAGCAGAAGTAAAATCATGTAACACCATTCACAGCAGAAGTAAAATCATGTAACACCATCCATAGCAGAAGTAAAATCATGTAACACCATTTACAGCAGAAGTAAAATCATGTAACACCATTTACAGCAGAAGTAAAATCATGTAACACCATTTACAGCAGAAGTAAAATCATGTAACACCATTCACAACAGAAGTAAAATCATGTAACACCATTCACAGCAGAAGTAAAATCATGTAACACCATTCACAGCAGAAGTAAAATCATGTAACACCATTCACAGCAGAAGTAAAATCATGTAACACTATTTACAACAGAAGTAAAATCATGTAACACCATTCACAGCAGAAGTAAAATCATGTAACACCATTTACAACAGAAGTAAAATCATGTAACACCATTCACAACAGAAGTAAAATCATGTAACACCATTCACAACAGAAGTAAAATCATGTAACACCATTCACAACAGAAGTAAAATCATGTAACACCATTCACAACAGAAGTAAAATCATGTAACACCATTCACAACAGAAGTAAAATCATGTAACACCATTCACAACAGAAGTAAAATCATGTAACACCATTCACAGCAGAAGTAAAATCATGTAACACCATTCACAACAGAAGTAAAACCATGTAACACCATTCACAGCAGAAGTAAAATCATGTAACACCATTCACAGCAGAAGTAAAATCATCATTTAAGAAAAATAAAAATCATAACAGTTAAAAATAAATGACATTAACGTCAATTTGAAAATATTTGTTTTTATAACAACGCCTTGATTTGCAAAAACTCACCTCGTCTCACGGACAACATTTTTTAATTCTTGCCAGGTCTTCTTATGAGCAGACTGAGGCCTGGGCGGTGACTCTGTTTCATCAAGGAAGGCGTTGTGGACATCGATAGATGCCATCGTGTTACAGTCCACACCGGAACAACCACCTATATATATGAACAACCACCTATATATATGAACAACCACCTATATATATGAACAACCACCTATATACAACCTATATATATGAACAACCACCTATATATACAAAACAAAATATATAAAAATGGCTTGATTTCTTATTTTGATTTTTTAATCCGTAACTAAGGTGATCTTGAGGGGGGGGGGAGGGGGGTAATTTTGCCCAAAGTGTCAGGGATGGAGATATACAAAAATGGCTTGATTTCTTATTTTTGATTTTATTTGCTTTTAACACTATGGAGTTCATCACCTTGGAATGGGTACACAGCTTCGGCCTTTTTAGATTTGATTAGATGTATCTAACTGTTAATGTCTTCATGAGAATCTAGAAAACGGGCATCCTCACGTTAAATAGTATGGTGCAGAACAACCGAAAAAATGAAGTTTACCACCTGGTTTTACCCCTGAGGTGGCGGGTTGACCACAACCAGATAGGCATAGTGGATATGGCCAAAACAGTGGAGCAATAAAACTGTTCACCATGCCCGGTCTATAAACCCATCAAGAAAGCGCCATGGGCGCGCCCGAAAACTGTTGAATTCTAAATGCCCTGTCACAAACCAGTGCAATAAGTTACAATGGACTCAAAGAGATTACATGTATGATTATAAAGGCATACAATCACAGAATTTTAAAAAACGGGACAAAAAATCATGTCTTCATGAGTTCTCATTCCATCCACGTTATATACGTCGTGAATCCACACCGGTTTCAGCAGAATGATCACACGATAAACCCAACACTTGATCAAGGATAGTATAAAGGCATACAATCACAGAATTTTTTTAAAAACGGGACAAAAAAGCATCGGTTTTCATCCATCCACCGATCCGGAGCGCGCGAGACATCTGATCAACGGTGAGGCACCGGCCGTGGACTCCACGCCCGAGGTATCGGGAAACACAGACTTCACATCTTATTGAGAACTAGAGAAAAGTCAGGGAACTCTCCAAACCAGATGCCCAAGCGGTACGTCACTAAATAAATGCCAGGGAAACCTCGGACCCGTGCAGTTAGCGTAATATTACATCTCTGGCATTGGACCTAGAATTTTCACAGTTATGCCTCTTGACTGAAAAACATGACTTTTAAAAGCTAATTTACTTGCCTTACAGTCCTTTGCTATCTCTTAAAGTCATATATCTGGAATCCTCATGTTCTAAGCTTTAACATGGTATATAACACTTGTAAGAAATATAACATGTACATTTTGACAAAAGAGGGAAATGGGGATGGACCATTTTGTGAAACTTGCCATCTGGAGTCTAGAAGTCAACTCTAGCCTATTCAAGATTCTATATAGAATTGATATGATCGAGATCAACATTTTCTTCTTCAGAGTGAATATTTAAGGAAATTGTTCGGCACTCCTTAAGAATTGATGTCCCATTTAACCAGGAAGTGAATGTAACGACCAAAAATTCTTATTAGATCTATATATAGATCTAGATCTAAATCTATGCCAATGCCAAATAATAGTCTATCAGATGCAAGTAAAAGCATTTTTATTGAGTATTAATGTATTTATTCTATCTCAAGACTTTTGTTCAGGGGGAGACCACCCTGAAACCATCCTCCTCTATGTTTCAGTAGGTTCTCAAACATTCCTTTATTTTTTAAACTGAGTTTTCACATAATCAGAGGGAAGGTGAACCCCACCCCCCCCCCCCACCCTATTTTCATTTCATATCCATTAGAAAATTTGGCTAGGAATTCCTATCTGGCCAACCATTCCTTGTATAACCAGGACATGAATTGTTAAGGAGTACCAATCGTTCAATATCATTAGTATCAAGACGTTCTCGACAAAGAATTTAGAATGTGTGTAAAACCTCAATTGCATGATCATCATGATTAAAAACAAAAGAAAAAGAATGAGAGTTATAGATCATCTACTGATATCTCACTTTTGAACCACGATTAGCTTTAGATAATATTTTAATCTAAAGATCCATGGAAGGCAAAAACAGCACTCTTCGCTGAGTTTAAAATATAACACAAAAATAAAACAAACAAAAGCCCAAGAGAAAAACAGAAAACAAACCTGAAAGTAAAACCGGAACGACGACCACTTCGATTTCGACCGGAAACTTTCCCGATGTCTAAAGATATGTCAACTTGAACTCTGCATGTTCAACACACTAACACTTGACACAAAGCTAGAGAAACCATATTATAGACAATCTTTGGTGAAACCTTTTGACCATAATATTCATCATTTTGAACATTTGAGAACATATTTTAAAAAATCAAGAAAAGGGGAGGGTTTCAAGGGGGGAGGGTGTCCTGAAGAAAAGTCATAAGATAGAGTAAATACATCAAGACTCAATAAAATACCTACATCTAATAGTTAATATTATTTGGCATGATAAGAATTAAACACCACAACAAACAAAGGAAAAGAGGAAGGAAGGATGGGGAAAGAGCAAAGAACAAACAAAGGAATCAATACAATATCATATAATATATGATAGTATGTACCTTTCATTCCATCATTGGTTTTAGGCAACGTAAGGTCTTTAGCCGTTAAGAGTGGAGGAATTAAACCTAGATCTACAGATGACTAGCAAATAATATCTTCGTCAATGCCATAATACATTATGTTTAGCTTTCGTTGAAACTTGGTTCAACTAAAACATAATTAGCAAATCCAGTGCAAGGATAAACAATTTCTCCGTGATTCGTTCCGATCGGATACAAGGGGCGGGCAAGAGTATAGGTGGTCGTGGTGGTGTGTACCGTTATGTGAACGATAGATGGACAAACAAAAACAACAATGTCACCGTCAAAGAGACACTCTCTCTGTACACCAAACATAGAGCTTTTGGCGGTGAGAATTAGACAGTTTTATTTACCACGAAAGTTCAAATGTGTGTTGGTAAACGTGGTCTATGTGTCATCAACGGCAAATGAGACAGAGGTAATTGACACGCTGACCTCACGAATTCGTGATCAAGACGGGACCAAATCGCTGGACGCTGTTAAACGTATACTTTGACAATTAATTTAACCAATGCTCACTCGACTCCGCTTTCCCTTATCATCGCCAATGTGTGTCATGCTAAACAAGAGGAGATCGAACACTTGATTCGTGCTACTGCAATATTCCTGATGCCGACAAGTGTGTGCCCGCATTGCCCCCGTTGGGAAACTCTGACCACGATAACATATTAAGGAATTACACATATTTAGAAAGGCTATTGGGACATTTATTTAGATCGTGAATGGATGATGTGGAGGGGGGAGGGGAGATGTTTGTCTTGTTTTGTATTGGGGTTGGTTTTTTTGTGGTTTTTATGTTCACCCATTATTTTGCTTATTGATGGCTCTGTGATAACAATTTACAACACTTTAAAAACATAGTTATACAACATAATCATTATGGCTTCTATTGTCCATATCTATAAAGCGACAGTTTTGTAATGCATTGATTTTAGTCGTGAAATTCAGAATGGAAGAGAGAGTGAAAGTGAGAGAGATGAATTATGTTTTAATTTAATCATTTTGGTTTGAAAAGTGACCAGAACAAATTTCCCTTTTGGACAAATAAAGACATCTTATTCTCTTGACAGAAAGTTACAGATCACACTATAAAGACTCATGACTGGGCACTACCGTCTGCGTCAATATAATTATGTATCGCTATGTGAAAGTTGGGGAATCAGAAGGGTGTGAGTATGAGTGTGGAGCATCCTATCATAACACTGAACATATTTTCCAACAGTGTCCGTCCACATTAAAGAAAGAACAGCGATATGGCCGGGAGAGGCAGCTCTGGAATAAAAACTCTATGGCCCTATGGAAAGTCTGCAAAAAACTATGCACTTCATGGAGACAATCCGCATCCTGATCTGACCCGCTGGCAGAGAGATCGAAGAAGAAGAAGAAGAAGAAGAAGAAGAAGAAGAAGAAGAAGAAGAAGAAGAAGAAGAAGAAGAAGAAGAAGAAGAAGAAGAAGAAGAAGAAGAAGAAGAAGAAGAAGAAGAAGAAGAAGAAGAAAGAAGAAGAAGAAGAAGAAGAAGAAGAAGAAGAAGAAGAAGAAGAAGAAGAAGAAGAAGAAGAAGAAGAAGAAGAAGAAGAAGAAGAAGAAGAAGAAGAAGAAGAAGAAGAAGAAGAAGAAGAAGAAGAAGAAGAAGAAGAAGAAGAAGAAGAAGAAGAAGAAGAAGAAGAAGAAGAAGAAGAAGAAGAAGAAGAAGAAGAAGAAGAAGAAGAAGAAGAAGAAGAAGAAGAAGAAGAAGAAGAAGAAGAAGAAGAAGAAGAAGAAGAAGAAGAAGAAGAAGAAGAAGAAGAAGAAGAAGAAGAAGAAGAAGAAGAAGAAGGAAGAAAGAAGAGAAGAAGAAGAAGAAGAAGAAGAAGAGAAGAAGAAGAAGAAGAAGAAGAAGAAGAAGAAGAAGAAGAAGAAGAAGAAGAAGAAGAAGTATGTCGAAGAAGAAGAAGTGAAGAAGAAGAAGAAGAAGAAGAAGAAGAAGAAGAAGAAGAAGAAAAAATAAAGTTCTTTCTTATGGTTTTTGTAAGAATTTTGTAAAACCTGGGGGGGGGGGGTGGGGGCTTTTAGAAAAAACGATAATCTGTTTGAAAAGAGTTGGAAGAGATTTCCTTTTGGATCGAACCCACACTTATCCTTTTCTTATTGGTATGTCGTCATCGTCATAATTGTCCATGTGATGCTATTCAATTTGCCAGTTGGATCTCTCCACGTCGTTCTTTCTTAATTTACTCAATTTTGACAATCCGAGAATTTTGGTGATTTTGATTTGCTTGACTCACATCCACAATGAGCGTGATCCATAAACTGATCTGGTGGATTTCTTAACTTTCTGCAATTTTTCTGAATATCTAAACCGCGAGATGATCTCAAGCATATTTTGAATATCTATATACGGGACCTCCATTTTGAATATCTGTCTCCGGTGGGAAGATTCCGATGAATATCTACCTGGAAAGACCTGGTGGGGGGGGGGGGGGATCTAGACTTTGCTCGAAAAAGATAATCTTTTTTAACCGTTTACATAAAGACACTCTCTCGCTAGATTTGCCAACACATCTATGGATAAAGATCTCAAGCAAAATATAGCATAGTTGTAATATCTACGATGAAAAAAGAATATCTCAAGCTATTTTGAATATGAGAATAAAGATCCATAACTATTTTGAATATTTCTTAAGACCTCAATTTATTCTGAATATCTACATAAAGATCTCAAGCTATTTTGAATATCTACATAAAGATCTCAAGCTATTTTGAATATCTACATAAAGATCTCAAGCTATTTTGAATATCTATATAAAGACCTCAAACTATTTTGAATATCTACATAAAGACCTCAAGCTATTTTGAATATCTACATAAAAACCTCAATCTATTTTGAATATCTACATAAAGACCTCAAGCTATTTTGAATATCCATGTAAAGACCTCAATCTATTTTGAATATCTACATAAAGACCTCAAGCTATTTTGAATATCTATATAAAAGACCTCAAGCTATTTTGAATATCCATGTAAAGACCTCAAGCTATTTTGAATATCTATATAAAGACCTCAAGCTATTTTGAAATATCTACATAAAGACCTCAAGCTATTTTGAATATCTACATAAAGACCTCAAACTATTTTGAATATCTATATAAAGACCTCAAGCTATTTTGAATATCTACATAAAGACCTCAAACTATTTTGAATATCTATATAAAGACCTCAAGCTATTTTGAATATCTACATAAAGACCTCAAGCTATTTTGAATATCTATATAAAGACCTCAAGCTATTTTGAATATCTACATAAAGACCTCAAGCTATTTTGAATATCTACATAAAGATCTCAAGCTATTTGAATATCTATATAAAGATCTCAAGCTGTTTGAATATCTACATAAAGATCTCAAGCTATTTGAATATCTATATAAAGATCTCAAGCTGTTTGAATATCTACATAAAGATCTCAAGCTATTTTCAATGAACAGTTTAACTCTGGCATTACGAAATTCAATAACATACCAATAAAATTCGATTGTTCTATTTGTATCCAGTCGATATTGCGTATGCCCCTCCCCCCTCCCCTGCACTTTGAATAACAGCTTGCCACCTGCGTCTCATTGAGTTTTTTAACGACATTAATTGGCACTGTGGGATGTTTTTGCATGTGTCAGACAATGCTTGGAACAGTTCATCACTGTTTTGAGGAAAGGGGATGGGGAGGAGGAGGGGGGGCATTGACCTCACGTCCAAGGATGTCCCATGCGTATTCAATCGGGTTGAGATCTGAGGATTTTGATTTGATTTGATTTGATTTGATTTGATTTACCCACATCCACAACTAAGGTGATCTCGGGTTTTTGGTACGATTTTTAGTTTTTGCCCGGACTGCCCTGTAAACAGCCAAGGGATCTTTAACATGCACAGAGTGTTGTGATCTGCGCACGGGGCCTCCTTTTTATCGTCCGTCTCCGACAAGACTAGGTGTCAATCCACCTACCTGGACCAGGCAGTGGCGGGGGGGGGGGGGGGGGGAGAGATTTTGCTCGAAAAAAAATCCAAAAAAATTCAACTGTTGGTGGGGGCTCGAACCCACTACCTTTTTGGTTGAAAGGCCGACACATTGCATTGCCTCTAAACCACCGAGTCCCCATCTAAGGACACCGCGTAGGCCAAGGATTCAAACCATCCATGTTGTTTCTTGTGAGAATTTCTTGTGCGATTCTGTCGCCCTATGTGCTGGGGCATTGCCATGTGGTAGTATACATCCTTGGTGTTGCCTCAGCAAAACTGGAACAACAGTAACAGTGCAAGGAGAATGTTGTCTGTGTACCTTGCACCTGAAAGTAAGCGTGACAGGTACTGTGATAAGAAGGTAAGGAAGGGGTGTGTGTGATGTTCCGTTGTTGTAATCGAACCCTATACAGTAACTTGAGCGTAACTTGTGTTAAGTGCCTCATGAATCTATCATTTGAACAAACAATTGAGTTTGTTTGATTTGATTTGCCCTCATCCGCAACTAAGGTGATCTCATGGGTGTTGACAGGATTTTAAAGTTTGCCAGGATTGCAATGTAAACAGCCAAGGCATCTCATCCAGATAGCACGGCCATTTGCCCATTGTCGTCTAATCCAGATAACACGGACATTTGCCCATTGTCTAATGCAGATAACACGGACATTTGCCCATTGTCTAATCCAGATAACACGGACATTTGCCCATTGTCTAATCCAGATAACACGGACATTTGCCCATTGTGTAATCCAGATAACACGGACATTTGCCCATTGTCTCAATCAGATAACACGAACATTTACCAATTGTCTGATCCAGACAATACGGACATTTGCCCATTGTCTAGTCCAGATAACACGGACATTTGCCCATTGTCTAGTCCAGATAACACGGACATTTGCCCATTGTCTCATCCAGATTACACGAACATTTGCCCATTGTCTAATCCAGATAACACGGACATTTACCACTGTCTAATCCAGATAACACGGACATTTGCCCATTGTCGTCTCATCCAGATAACACGGACATTTGCCCATTGTCGTCTAATCCAGATCACAATCACACGGACATTTTCCCGTTGCCGTCACGTCCAGATAACACGCATATTTTCCCACTGTCTCATCCATATAACACGGACATTTGTCCATTGCCGTCTCATCCAGATAACACGGACATTTGCCTATTGCAATCTAGTCCATATAACACACGGACATTTGCCCATTGTCGTCTCATCCAAATAACAAGAACATTTGCCCATTGCCGTCTCATCCAGATAACAAGAACATTTGCCCATTGCCGTCTCGTCTATATAACACGGACATTTGCCCATTGTCGTCTCATCCAGATAACACAGACATTTGCCCATTGTCTCATCCAGATCTCATGCCCAGATAACACGAGCATTTGCCCATTGCCGTCTCATCCAGACAACACGGACATTTGCCCATTGTCGTCTCATCCATATAACACAGACATTTGCCCATTGTTGGCGTATCCATATAACACAGACATTTGCCCATTGCCGTCTCATCCAGATAACACGGACATTTGCCCATTGCCGTCTCATCCAGATAACACGGACATTTGCCCATTGCCGTCTCATCCAGATAACACGGACATTTGCCCATTGTCGTCTCATCCAGATAACACAGACATTTGCCCATTGCCGTCTCATCCATATAACACGGACATTTGCCCATTGCCGTCTCATCCAGATAACACGGACATTTTCCCATTGTTGTCTCATCCAGATAACACGGACATTTGCCCATTGCCGTCTCATCCAGATAACACGGACATTTGCCCATTGTCGTCTCATCCAGATAACACAGACATTTGCCCATTGCCGTCTCATCCATATAACACGGACATTTGCCCATTGCCGTCTCATCCATATAACACGGACATTTGCCCATTGTTGTCTCATCCAGATAACACGGACATTTGCCCATTGCCATCTCATCCAGATAACACAGACATTTGCCCATTATTGTTTCATCCAGATAACACAGACATTTGCCCATTGTCGTCTCATCCAGATAACACGGACATTTGCCCATTGTCGTCTCATCCAGATAACACAGACATTTGCCAATTATTGTTTCATCCAGATAACACAGACATTTGCCCATTGTCGTCTCATCCAGATAACACGGACATTTGCCCATTGCCGTCTCATCCAGATAACACGGACATTTGCCCATTGCCGTCTCATCCAGATAACACGGACATTTTCCCATTGCCGTCTCATCCAGATAACACGGACATTTGCCCATTGCCGTCTCATCCAGATAACACGGACATTTGCCCATTGCCGTCTCATCCAGATAACACAGACATTTGTCCATTGTCGTCTCATCAGATAACACAGACATTTGCCCATTATTGTTTCATCCAGATAACACGGACATTTGCCCATTGCCGTCTCATCCAGATAACACAGACATTTGCCCATTGCCGTCTCATCCAGATAACACAGACATTTGCCCATTATTGTTTCATCCAGATAACACAGACATTTGCCGATTGCCGTCTCATCCAGATAACACACACATTTGTCCATTATTGTTTCATCCAGATAACACAGACATTTGCCCATTATTGTTTCATCCAGATAACACAGACATTTGCCCGTTGTCGTCTCATCCAGACAACACAGACATTTGCCGATTGTCGTCTCATCCAGATAACACAGACATTTGCCCGTTGTCGTCTCATCCAGACAACACAGACATTTGCCCATTGTTGTTTCATCCAGATAACACAGACATTTGCCTGTTGTCGTCTCATCCAGACAACACAGACATTTGCACATTGTTGTTTCCTCCAGATAACACGGAGATTTGCCAACACAGAAATTTGCCCATTGTTGTTTCCTCCAGATAACACGGAGATTTGCCAACACAGACATTTGCACATTGTTGTTTCCTCCAGATAACACGGAGATTTGCCAACACAGACATTTGCACATTGTTGTTTGCCAACACAGACATTTGCACATTGTTGTTTCATCCAGACAACACGGAGATTTGCCAACACAGACATTTGCACATTGTTGTTTCATCCAGACAACACGGAGATTTGCCAACACAGAAATTTGCACATTGTTGTTTCATCCAGACAACACGGAGATTTACCCATTGTCGTCTCATCCAGATAACACAGACATTTGCCCATTGTCGTCTCATCCAGATAACACAGACATTTGCCCGTTGTCGTCTCATCCAGATAACACAGACATTTGCCCGTTGTCGTCTCATCCAGATAACACGGACATTTGCCCATTGTCGTCTCATCCAGATAACACGGACATTTGCCCATTGTCGTCTCATCCATATAACACGGACATTTGCCCATTGCCGTCTCATCCATATAACACGACATTTGCCCATTGCCGTCTATCCATATAACACAGACATTTGCCCATTGCCGTCTCATCCATATAACACAGACATTTGCCCATTGTCGTCTCATCCATATAACACAGACATTTGCCCATTGTTGGCGTATCCATATAACACAGACATTTGCCCATTGTCGTCTCATCCAGATAACACAGACATTTGCCCATTGTTGGCGTATCCATATAACACAGACATTTGCCCATTGTCGTCTCATCCATATAACACAGACATTTGCCCATTGTTGGCGTATCCATATAACACAGACATTTGCCCATTGCCGTCTCATCCAGATAACACAGACATTTTCCCATTGTTGGCGTATCCATATAACACAGACATTTGCCCATTGCCGTCTCATCCAGATAACACAGACATTTTCCCATTGTTGGCGTATCCATATAACACAGACATTTGCCCATTGCCGTCTCATCCAGATAACACAGACATTTTCCCATTGTTGGCGTATCCATATAACACAGACACATCCAGATAACACGGACATTTTCCCATTGTCGTCTCATCCAGATTTGCCCATTGCCGTCTCATCCATATAACACAGACATTTGCACATTGTTGTTTTATCCAGACAACACGGAGATTTGCCCAGTGTGTCGATGGCAAGGCCGTCGTGACAACAGACGTTTTAACGGAGTGCCGTACTCTTATGTTGTCTTTCAAAAGTTGACTACGAAATTAATTGTAGATCTACTAGTAGACATCTTATTCTTATTCTATTGACAGAAAGTCACAGGTCACACTATTCAGACTCAGGACTGGGCACTACCGTCTGCGTCAATATAATTATGTATCGCTATGTGAAAGTTGGGGAATCAGAAGGGTGTGAGTGTGAGTGTGGAGCATCCTATCATAACACTGAACATATTTTCCAACAGTGTCACTCCACACATTAAAGAGAGAACAGCGATATGGCCGGGGGGGGGGCGAGGCGGGCAGCTCTGGAATAAAAGCTCTAGATCTACGTCTACTGTCTCATCACTTGATCGTAAAATGGCAAAATCTGATTATTTTAATCGTGTCTTTACATTTTCTGGCCTCGCTGTCTGAAACTTGAAACTGTGCGTCACCTCACACACGAAATTCCAAATCACTCCAAAGACGGTTGAAAACAGAACTGTTTTCATCGACATTTACACTACCATTATAAGCATTGATTACTATAACGTAATTGTGTACTTGTGTTTTTGCCGTTTTTGATGTATTTGTGTTTTTGATGTATTATCTATTATCTTTTATTATCTAGGTGTGTACCATATTATTATCATTGTCGCCCTGTTTGAATCCGTCTCATAATATCACACTGTCGTTTTCCCTTTGACTTTGAGTATTTAAAATAAGAAGGATATTGGCGCTATATCAATTCATGAATAACACAGACTGTTTCCAAGAAAAATGTTGGTCAGTGTATCATCCGTTTAAAAGACGATGGTGTAAATGACTGTAAATGACAGTTATGATGTAAAAGGAAATGACATTGAACAATTGTTGCCCCATAAGAACAAAAGAGGAGACAAATATCTGGCCCAGTGTGTCGAATGAGTGAAGTTGCCTCGTTGGTTGGTCACAATGTCATTTCGTCCATTTTACACCCACCTTGTCTCACAATGTCATTTGGTCCATTTTCGACAGCTCCCCCACCTTGTCTCACAATGTCATTTCGTCCATTTTCTACTCCCCCCCACCTTGTCTCACAATGTCATTTCGTCCATTTTCGACACCCCCCTACCTTGTCTCACAATGTCATTTCGTCCATTTTCGACACCCCCCCACATTGTCTCACAATGTCATTTCGTCCATTTTCGACACCCACCACATTGTCTCACAATGTCATTTCGTCCATTTTCGACACCCCCCTACCTGGTCTCACAATGTCATTTCGTCTATTTTCGACACCTTGTCTCTAGTACCAATTTCGTCCATTTTCGACACACCCCAACCTTGTCTCACAATGTCATTTGGTCCATTTCGACACCCCACACCTTGTCTCACAATGTCATTTCGTCCATTTTAACCCCCCCCCCCGCCCCACCTTGTCTCACAATGTCATTTGGTCCATTTTCGACACCCTCCCCACCTTGGGGGGGGGGTCCATTTTCGACACCCCCTCTAGCTCTGGTCTACAATGTCATTTCGTCCATTTTCGACACCCCCCACCCTTGTCTCAATGTCATTTCGTCCATTTTTCGACACCCCCCCGCCTATGACAATGTCTGATTATTTTAATCGACACCCTTTACATTGTTCTGGACGATTTCGTTTCCCATGTCTGAAATCGCCTCATCCAAGCACTAATCCTTGTCTCCCAATGTCACTTGAACACTACCTGCTATCTAGAACGAATTCGTCATTTCGTCCACACATAAAAATCAAATCCTACTCAACAAGACTAGATTTCGAAAACATAAAACAGAAATGCTACCGTTTCTTGTTTTCAGCAGGACATTTTGACAGAGAGAAAAAAAATCTCTAAGTTAACACTAGATAATCATTTCGTCCATTTACGTTAGACTATAACGTAATTGTCTACTGTGTGTCCATTTTGCAGTGTTTTCCGGGAACAGATGACGAAAAGACAGTTTGTTTTCTGAAATCAGACCTCAAATTGCAAGACTAACACTCAGGCACATTGTTCTGCAAACTTCAGAGATATCAGACAAGCAGGCCCTATGAAACAGAGATAGAAAGAGATTCGACAGGATCTGTCTGGAGACAGGCGATGCATCTTAGAAACATAAAAATCAAAATATCTAGAAAATTGACACACGACCCTGTTTGACAACAGACAGGTTCACTCAATTAAGGTGAGATATAAAGAAGACAGAAAAATCAGGCACATTTCAAAAACAGAGATATAAAGGGACAAGGGAGACAAATATCAAGAATATCAGACAGAAAGGAACCATCGTTGTAACACATACACATGTCTTTGACTTTCAAGAGTACACACAGATATTAAAACACAAACACATATATAGATAGCAGGCACACACACAGAGACATACCAGCAAAAAAACAAACAAACCAATGACTGAAACAAGTATAAAGAGACCAAATAGATTCAGACAAGCAGACCTCCTCTGGTTCAGTTACAGTTACAGCCAAGACAGACAACAGTTACACTGACTGACACTAGATGAGCGTTGTTTGAAAACAACTCTGCTCTCCTTATTGTTTCAGACAAAACTGTTTCCAAGAAAATGTGAAGAGACCAAGACAACAAAGAAGGCAACAAAAGAAAAAAAGAGACAAGAAACAAGCAGCACACTGAGTTTGATCTGATAAACAGTTCCTTCAGTCTGAAACAGAGAGATGGACAAGACATTACAAATGACTGTAGAAAGAGAGACAAACAGACACACCCAATCCTGAACCATAGGTAAGGTGGTCTCAAGACAGACAAGCAGGCACACTGACTCATTTGAACAATGAAAGAGACAAGACAGACAACAACACAATCTGACAACAATAATAATAATAAAACCCTTTACTGACTGAAATAATAATAATAATAATAACCAACTTGTCTCACAAATCATTAATGTCCAATAATAATAAGACAGAAATAATAACAATAATAACAATAATAATAATAATAATAATAATCATAACAATTAATAATAATAACAATAACAATAATAATAATAATCCCTGGTTAATAATAATAATAACAATAATAATAATAATAATAATAATAATAACAATGTCATTTCGTCCATTTTCGACAATACAGCCCTATTTTGTTAACCACCTTGTCTCACAATGTCATTGTCCATTTTCCCGACAACTCCCCCACCTTGATCTCATAAATGTCCATTTCAGTCCATTTTCGACAACCCCACCCCACACATTGTCTCACAATGTCATTTGAAGGTCCATTTCCGAGGACCATCAAGAATAGGCCCCACCTTGTCTACAATGTCATTTCGTCCATTTTCGACACAATAATAATAATAATAATAATAATAATAACCCCCCCTACCATTGTCTCAGGTGTCATTTCGTCCATTTTCGACACCCCCTCCCTACCTTGTCTCACAATGTCATTTCGTCCATTTTCGACACTATATCCCCCACCACCAAAAAAAAGAAGAAAAAGAACTAAATAACAAAAGACATATAACAACATGAATGATCAAATTCATTTCAGAAAGTTCAGAAAATTTTCGTATTATTATTATCATTATTACACTATTATTATTATTATAATTATTCTTCTTCTTCTTCTTCTTATTATTATTATTATTACTATTATTATTATTATTATTGTATTATTATTATGTCATTTCCCTATATTTATAAACCAACTACACTATATAAACCAACCCGAAAATATTGAAAGATCCATGTTTCAACAAACTGCTGGTGTTCTCTGCAATAATAACAATAATAATAATTGGTAATAATTTTCAAATTTGGTTCCCTGTTTTTTGTTGGTTTTAGGCTGTTTGTTGTTTTCCCATCAAGTACATAATATACATGTATATATAATATATGTCGTTCACAATGTCATAGGAACAGAATTACTAATGGAGAGTGAGAGAGAGAGAGAGAGAGAGAGAGAGAGAGAGAGAGAGAGAGAGAGAGAGAGAGAGAGAGAGAGAGAGGAGAGAGAGAGAGAGGGAGGGAGAGAGAGAGAGAGAGAGAGAGAGAGAGAGAGAGAGAGAAAGAGAGAGAGAGAGAAAGACCATTTTCGAGATTTAATGTAAGCAGACAGGGAAACAGGGAGACAGAAAGGCAGACAGACAAATGACAGACAAACAAGTGACAAACATTGTCTCAACAATAAAAGACATAATGAATATTTTAATTTTCATTTGAAATCGTCAATGAGAGATTTTCAATAAAACAAAGATATAACAGTAACAGCTACATTTAGAGAAAAAAAATAAGAAAGGAAGCCCGCCCCACCTTGTCTCACAGTGATGCTGTTATTTCGTCCGATTTAAAAATCTTTAAGCAACAACAAAAATAACAAAGAAATAACAAGAACTGAGAGATAATTCCCTCGTTCGTCGGTGACTACCAATTGTATAAATTTATTAAAAGAAAGTTGACCAAAATTTAAAAAACAAAACAAAAATAAAGATAACAAAACATCTCCAAAACAAAAAATCAACGAAAGATGTATAAAATGTCAGTCTTTAGTAATATAATGACACAATGTAATTGTATATAATTGTATGTAATATGTATATTTAACAGTATATCCATTTTAAAAGAAATGCAACAAAACAACAAAACAACATTATGAAACACCTAACAAACAGTTTTCACGTGAGGACAGCACAAAATGTGTCAGTCAAATGATGAATGTAATGCAAATATAATATTTTCATATCAACTTTAAAAAACAAAACAAAACACAAAAAGGATCACAATCTTTGGGCTCGATAGTCTCACAATTTTGAATTATAATCATTTGAAGGGGTCCATGTCTGAAAGGTCATTTCATGAGAGCTCCCCCCAAAATACCCTGGAGCATGACATTGCTCCCAAGGGCAGCGAGCCCTCTAATCATTTTTCGGGCTACCCCATTGACGGAATGAGGTCTCTCCAAGCTATCAAGCCGTTTCAGTCTCCGTTTCAAAGGATTCGAGCAACTCCCCACCCTTGAAGAAAAAGAAGAAGGGGTCATTGTCAACAGTGTGGTGCCAAAGTCATGATTACGTCATTTAGAAAATGCACCAAAAACAATCATGGATTTATTAACAAGCACAGATGGCTTTAGGAATTCCAAGTTTCGAACTTTCTTTACTACTTTCTGAAAACATGATCTCCTTTTTTATTCCTTAGGATTTATCTCTGTATCACGATCTTGAAACAAATCTCTTTCCAATATCAGATTTTTCATAGAAAACAGAAAATCTGCCTCTTAGAACTATAGATTTCACCATTTTGACCTTGACCTCACTTCACGTTCTCTCCTGCTGAGAATAACAGTTTAAAATTTCAAAACGGATTTAGACCCCCCCTTTAAAACTCTCACTTACAATTACATTTAAAACAGAAAAATTTCTCATATCATATCACATGACTATCATTTGAAGTGACATATCAATAATTATTGAAGAGCTTTCCAAATGCGGAAGGGGAGGGGTGTCAAACAAACAACAAACAAACAAACCAAACAAACGTATAAACAAAATGACAACCACCAAATTGAAGTCATCATCACAGGTTGTTGTTTTCTTTTTCTCTAGTTCCAAGTATATGATTAAGCACATTTAACAAGTGCACAACATTCAAAAGTGAAATAAGTTATGACTGAAATTCAGGGGTATGTAGCTCTTGTATAGACAGAAGTACAAAATATATTCTATTAATAGGTCCTGCATAAGCAAAACAAAATTACGAAAATGATTTTATCTGATGTGTTGGACCTGGATCTGCCTAGAAAACGTTCCGCCATCCTCCAAACCCTGCTAGACTGACAAGGAATTTTTCCTTTGTTCTGACTGTGTTGCAATCAACAGAGAGAGGCACGTATAATTTTCTCTCAAAAAATCTCCCACATCTATACATTACTTTAATATAAAATAACTTTCAACTGATTAATGTCCAAATTTACCCACCATGCATGGTGATCTCTCTCAGGGTGCATCAAGAGGCCCAGGTTATGATGAAAGGAAGAAGTAGGACCTACCACTCGCCAATCACGACTCCTTTCTTCTACGTTTCTTCACCAAAATTCCACAATAGTCAGGCATATATATATAAATGATAAATGTCTCATCTTAAACATAAAAAAATCAAGTCCTGGGAAACATATAAATGACTGAAGCGTTCAAACAGGGGATAAAATTTACAATACATATAGTCTAATATAATACAAAAAATGAACAACATTGGAAATACATTTTTTACACATATTGGAAAGAAAAAAAGACATTGTTATTTTTCAGTTTTATCTTTAATTAAGAAAAAGAAAAAAAATGTTTAAAACAACAAGACAGTAGAGAACAAAAGTTCTAAAACTCCATCCTAAGTGACAATTGATCATCATAGGAAAACAGCATAAAATATGTGTACATACATATACATACATACAGACACATACTATAATAGGATCTCACTGTGATGAAACAGAGGAAAATTAAGTATTTTCAACCATGTTCAGCTACTACTGTGAAAGGAGAGGAACAATGGCACGGGGGAGGGCTTAAAGAACAACTGACTGAAACAAAAAACACCAAAAAAATAACGATCAAACAAACACTTGTCCAAACAGAGTGACAGCAGAATGTCCATCTGCAGACGTCAAGTATATACATCATGTATATATATATATTGAAAACTGAAACAGAGATAGAAAGAGAACAGACGGGCATGCAGCGTACAAGACAGGAAATGACTGAAATTCTAGGTATGATAGATAAAAACAACAAAAAATTTTAAATGAAGGAAAATTTGATTCAAGACAAGCAGGCACACTGACTGAAACAGAGACATGTCCACATGCACAGGCAAACAAACAGACAACACACACTCTTACATCTATGAACCAGAGGATAACTTTGTTTTTATACTATGACAGCAAGAAAGAACTATTTAGAAAGACATGATCTCACAGCTGACTGAAACAGAGATAGAGAAATAGACAAGACAGACACACAGCTTTCCCCTTGTTCACACTGACTGAAACAGATGATGGCAATTAAAAACAACGATTTAGAAACACACACAAGTAGAAAGAAATCATCATCATCATCATCATGACTGAAACAGAGATAGAAAGAGACAAGACAGACAAGCAGGTCACAGCTCACAGCTTCACTGAAAGTTATGTTTGTTGTATAGATAGAAAAGAGACAAGACAGACAAGGGGGCGGCCCCTTCTCAGGCACACACTGACTGTTATTATTTAAAGAAGGCAAGAAATAAACGAGATTAGTATGTATGTATGTATCATTATATTTACAAATAGCCATTTTATTTTTAATTCTCCTTCAAAAACACTGATAGAAGTGGAGATGGTAAGACAGACAAACAAAACAAAAAGAAAAAACAGCTAATAGAACAAACAAAACAACAAGCCGGCACACTGACTGAAACATGTCCACCGTGGCGGTGATCTCAGGGCTTTGGAGGAAGAAAAACAGAGACAGACAACACGTCTTCCTTGTTTTTCAATTCTTCTCCTCCAAAGCTCAACGGCTGTTGAGATTGTTCTACACACAAAACAACAACACAACAAACAACTGTTTTATGAAAATTTACCTCCATGCATCACATACAATGATCTCAGGATGAATTCAGAGGACAAAGGAAGATGAAAGACATGAAGAAGAGAAAAAGGAAGAAGTAGAGACTTGTTTCTTTTCATACTATTTCAATAGAAAACATTTCAAAATAGTAGATACAGTAGTAGTAGTAGTAGTAGTAGTAGTAGTAGTATCGTAGTAATAGTAGTAATAGTAGTAGCAGTAGCAGTAGTAATAATAGTAGCAGTAGCAGTAGTAGTAATAATAGTAGTAGTAGCAGTAGCAGTAGTAGTAGTAGCAGTAGTAGTAGTAGTAGTAGCAGTAGTAGTAGTAGTAGTACTAGCAGCAGCAGACGAGGGAAAATCAATATGATTTTTTTTTTATATGTAGCCACTTACGGTATGAAACTGCAGGAAAATGAAGTTGTTACCCCCCTCCCCCCAATCCCCCACCTAAAAACAATGACGAAACATTTGATAAATTTCTGGTGAACACAGAAACACAACTTCAGGGTTGTTAGAGAAGAAAAATTGTCTGCCATTTGTTTTCTTACTTTATACTTCATTGCAAAAAAAGCTCATACAAAATGACAATCACAAACAGACATATATATATATATATATATATATATATAAACATATATATAAACATATATATAAACATATATATATATATATATAAATATATATATATATATATATATATATATATATATATATATATATATATAATATATATATATATATATATATATATATATATATATATATATATATATATATATATATAATAATAATAATAATAATTAATAATAACAATAATAAAAAAAGTTGCCAAGAGTTATCACACATAACATTTTTCAAACTAAGAACATAGTGCTATCTGCTATCTAACGTGCCACCTAACGCTGGCGGCTACACAAACATTTCACACTTACATGAAACTGAATGTCATTCATGAACATTATATTGAATACAGAGCCTTTCTGTTGTTTTAGGGTTGCTGTTGCTGTTGCTTTTCTATTCATTTGTGCTTTATTTTTTATTCTTTATTTTAGCCTTCTTCATGGCTGGTTAAAAAGTAGTAATAAACAAGGAACATGAACTAATATGAAAAAAGCCCCCCCCCCCACGATCACACAAAAAAGCCCCACTACCAATCAACCGAGTGAATGAACTGACTGTCCAGCGAACATAACTGCTCGTCATGACTGGATTAGAAGTAGGAAATACCTTGTTAATGAAACTTCTTTTTAAAAACAGTGCGCTCTCTATCCACGGCGAGGCAATGGGTGCCGGCCTACGCGGAGATCGCGGGCCGATTCTATTTGTTGCAAGAAGATTTTAATCTTCTTCTGTCTACATTCCTTCACATTTGTCTGCTCGTCTTTGATCCAACTGAGCTTTAATAATATTTCATGTCCTTATTTCTATCACTTTCGCACGCCCCTTGTCTCACTGTTTGACTTTCACTCTCTTAAAGAGAGATAAAATTTGGCTGGCTGAATGATAGCAGTAGCTCAAAATAAAAATCATTATAGGGGGTCAAATTCGTCTTCATTACGATGCATCTGAACAGACAATAAGATGCTCAGAAAGACAACAACAACAACAATAAAATCACATGCAAAAAAACAACAACCCCCAAGGCAATACAAGACAAACTTTGCCCTCCTCTTGGTAAACTTCTCTTCATCGTTAGCTGTCACAGTAAAAAGTTTAAAGGTTTTAAAAAAACAAACAAACGACAAAAGAAATATTTTTAAAATTTGTGTTGTAACATTATTATGTACACCAAAAAAAAAAACCAAAGCGCTCGTAACAAATCATCATGGATCATATACGAATAAGGTTCCTCACTAGTATAATAATAATAATAATAATAATAATAATAATAATAATGATAATAATAATAATAATAATAATAATTCATGCCATTTTTAAAACTGATTGTAAGTTCTTTAGAAAAGATAGATGTCAGGTAGGGTCAGGTCGGGTAGGGTCAGATTGGCAGACATTTCTGGTGTACTGGCAGGTTGGGCTGGGTGGCGGCGAGATGAGAAGAGGAGGGAGGAATAAGAAAGAGGGGCCGCGAAACAAAACAACACCCAACACACACACACACTCTGGTAGACGTCGCTCAGTTCTCGGCTGTAGGTAGGTAGATGGTTTCTACTTCTTCAACTTCTTCTTCAGCTGCTGTTGCACTCAAGGAATCTGATTGAGGGTGGGGTGGGGTATTGCGTGCGAGCAGTTTTCGACGGATGGCGGAAGCGAGTTGTAAAGTTGGCCGAGAATGAATCGGTGGCTGGGTAGATCGGTGGCTGGGTGGATCGGTGGCTGGGTGAATGGATGGGTAGACTGGCAGTGAGTGAGGAAGAAAGAGGTGATGTATTCCTCTCAGTAACGTGGTCAAGCATTGAAGATAAAAGAAAAAGCAAGCTTTGACATATATATGTGTATGAAATATATATATATATAGATATATATATATATATATATATATATCTAATATAAATGCTTGCTCGTAACAAAGAGTTCAGTTTCGTGCTTCAAGCGACAAGAAATTACTATTCAGCCACAGTGGCTCAATCCCTCCCGTCACACCAGTCATAAGTTGTTTTTTCCAGTCTCACCAATCACCAATTGACAGTATATCAATCACCAATTGATTGTTAGAGATGTAAGTATGGGCAAATAATGTTTCTCAAACTCGTTTTTCTTACGTGAATGTTGCACAAATATTTTGATAAGTGGTCAAAAACCTCTTCTTAGTTTTTAAAACAATGTTGGAGAGGGGGAAGCATAGACGTCATCCCATCCAGAACTGGATATACCACAAACAACATTGTTTGTTTGTATGTTTGTTACTTCTTCCACCAAGGCATTTTTTTCCACTTGTCGATTCGCAAAGTTGACATCATAAGACTCACTAGATATTCCGTCAAAATCATTTGGTGTCGATGTGACTAACTTATCATATACATTCCATCGGCTTGCTCACATCTTTGGAAGAAAACTTTACATTCAGGAAGCATCACAGATCCTTCCATTAGGGAATTAAAATTTCACAAAAGATGAGGAAACGGTCCAACGCGTTAAGAATTTATGTGTTTTGAACAAGACATATACATCCGTCATCAGCTGCAAGCTCAAAGATACATTCAATGTTGTTTTTCAAACAATTTTTCAACACGATTTTGAATGAAAGAAAATGCCCAGAAATTGTCTGACTTTGAAAAAAAAGAAAAAACAACATAGCTAGCAGGAAGGGAGAGAGTTGTAAGACGATCTCCTCTTCAGAGTTATAAGACATTCCTCCTCTTGAGAGTTGTAAGACGAATCTCCTCTTGAGAGTTGTAAGACATTCCTCCTCTTGAGAAGTGTAAGACATTCCTCCTCTTGAGTTGTAAGACATTCCTCCTCTTGAGAGTTGTAAGACATTCCTCCTCTTGCAAAAAGAAAATTAATTCTTTCTCCCCTCCTCCTCCTCCACTCTTGAACGACTATGTGCTAGTTTGTCTGTTGTCTTTTATCCAATCTGGTCACTACCTCCTCCTCCTCCTCCTCCTCCCTCCTCCTCCTCCTTCCCCTTTTCTTTTCCTCTTTCCATCTCAGGGCCAAACTAAAATCTCTCTCTCTCTCTTTCCCCCCCCTTCCCTCTCTCTCTCTCTCTCTCTCTCTCTCTCTCTCTCTCTCTCTCTCTCTCTCTCTCTCTCTCTCTCTCTCTCTCTCTCTCTCTCTCTCTCTCTCTCTTCCCCCCAGTAATGCTCAGGCCTGAGAGAGAATTTTCCCTTGCAGTATGGCTCCTCATTGACGATATTCTTTTCCCTGTCCACTAGCGTGTGTCCCTTTTTGGAATCCGGAGCGCAAGCATTGGATCGGGAAAAACAGCAATAGGACAAAATGGTGAGGGCCCCTGCCATAAAGAAACAAATATCCAGATTTCCTGTTTTATCTGCCAGTTGACCTAAAAAGGAAGGGAAATAACAAGAGGAAAAATAATAAGATATACAACAATGAATGATACCTTCCTTGACTACTCAAGGGAAATGATATTGAATATATATATATATATATATATATATATATATATAATAATACCAACATATTTTATATTAATATATATATAATATAATATAATAAACCAACATTTTATATTATTATTATTGTCATGTCACATCTAAATAATTTTTAAACTGTCAACAGAAATTTTAAAAACTCAGCACTAACAATGAAGATTTCCAAAAAAAACAGAATCAAAATACCTCAGTTTAAAATCGAAATTAGGGTTACCACTTTTCATGACTAAATTCCAAACTATGGGCGCTGACTGTGTAATACTAAAATGACTGTGTCTTTGATGTCACTCTGTCCACCATGATGGTGGTGATCTAAAAACAAACTCAAGAACTGAGTTTAGTCAGTTACTATGGAGACAAATTAAGGTGACAAAAACAACACAAATCTTGTTAAGAAATTGGGACTTATTTATTTTATTTTTTTAAACTTCCCAATGATCTTTGTGTCCAAGAAATTCCTGAAAAATAATGCAACCGCAAAAATGCAAAACTGTCTTCTCTCCCAATAACGACAATAGTTTTTGCAAACTCAGAATGACTAAAGACCATAATACAATTCATGGAGACAATCCACCTCCTAAACTGACCCACTGGCAGTGAGATCAACGAAGAATGAGAAAAGGAGGAGGAAGAAGAGGAGTAGGAAGAGGAAGAGGAGGAGAAAGAGGAGGAGTAGAAGAAGAAAAAGAATGAGGAGTAGGAAGAAGAATAGAGGAGTAGGAAGAGGAAGAGGAGTAGGAGAAGAGGAAGAGGAGTAGGAAGAGGAAGAGGAGGAGGAAGAGGAAGAGGAGGTAAGAAGAGAAAAGAGGAGTAGGAAGAGGAAGAGGAGGAGGAAGAGGGAAGAGGAAGAGGAGTAGGAAGAGGAAGAGGGTAAGAAGAGGAAGAGGAGCAGGAAGAAGTAGGAGGAGAAAGAGTAGGAGGAGTAGGAGGGACGAAGAGGAGGAGTCGAAGGAGAAAAAGGAGGAGGAGTAGAAGAGGAGGAGGATAGTAGAAGAGGAGGAGTAGGAGAAGGAGTAGAAGGAGGAGGAGAAGAAAAAAAAGAGGAAGAAGAAGAAGAAGAAGGAAGAAGAAGAAGAAGAAGAAGAAGAAGAAGAAGAAGAAAAAAAGAAGAAGAAGAAGGCGAAAAAAAAAAAGTAGAAGAAGAAAAGGAAGAAAAAGAAGAAGAGAAAAAGACAAACAAAGAAGTCAAACAAAAAGTAGTGAAGGAGCAAGTCTGGCCAGTGGGCTGCGATGGGTGTTCTTACCTGGAACAAGATGGGTGGTCAATCCAATCAGGGCTGCCACACCCTGGAACAAGATGAGCATTCCGTAAAAAACAAACACAAAGACTGAAAATTGTAAAAAACAAACACAATCAGAGCATGTCAATAAAATACCTGAAAATCAGACCTGGTAAAAAACAAACACAATCAGAGCTATGAAAATACCTGGTAAAAAACAAACACAATCAGAGCTATGAAAATACCTGGTAAAAAACAAACACAATCAGAGCTATGAAAATACCTGGTAAAAAACAAACACAATTAGAGCTATGAAAATACCTGAGTGAAAAAAAAACAAACACAATCAGAGCTATGAAAATACCTGGTAAAAAACAAACACAATCAGAGCTATGAAAATACCTGGTAAAAAACAAACACAATTAGAGCTATGAATATACCTGGTAAAAAACAAACACAATTAGAGCTATGAATATACCTGGTAAAAAACAAACACAATTAGAGCTATGAATATACCTGGTAAAAAACAAACACAATTAGAGCTATGAAAATACCTGGTAAAAACAAACACAATCAGAGCTATGAAAATATCTGTTAAAAAACAAACACAATGAAAAACAGCAGAGCTATGAAAACGCCTGGTAAAAAAACAAACATAATGAAAAACAGAAAAGGAAAATTATTTTTTTCTGCTCGTTTTAGTTTGGTTTCATTGTAATTTTCCCCCACATGCGGAGTGCGTCGTTGGCAAAGTCGTTAAGCTCCCAGACTTGGTATCCTAGCATAGATAAGTGCGACATTGTATTCCTTAAGAAAAGACACTGAACACATGTCTCACCCCCCTCACCTCGCCCCTCCGCCCACATGCATTGTAATGGATTATGAAATAGAAAATAAATCCAGTAGAGAAGAAGCTTTCCAAACAAGATGCCACAGCTAACCCCCCCACATCATATGCAGAGATGCCATGGTGAATTAGAGAGGAAACGGCAAAATGAAAGAAAGAATGAAAAGAATTGCCCTGTTCACCATATGCGCAGTGGCGTTGTAGATAAAGTCGTTAAGCTGCCAGACTTGGGACCATGAGGTCCCGGGTTCGAACACCCAGTCCCATCAGAGATGGCCGATAAAAAAAGGAGGTCCCATGTGCAGATCACAACACTCTGCACACGTCAAAGATCCCTTGGCTGTTTACAGGGCAGTCTAGGCAAAATTAAAAATCCCACCAAAAAAAACAACCCGAGATCACCTTGGTAATTGTAGATGTGGGTGAAATCAAATCAAATCAAAGCAAATCAAAGCCCTGTCTAACGCCGACCCCACCCCCCCCCCCCTCCCCCGACCCCAACTTACCGTAAAGAAAGCACTGATGGCCGCCATGAGGGCGAGGAGGGCGTGGCTCTCACACCAGGGACACGCCAGGATGGAGAAGCCCACTAACAACAGGGACACGTTGTTAAGGTAGAGCGTGTTGACCATAGGTCTGTCGGCCAGCCAGCCACCGATGAAGCGGCCAAACGTGTTGGTGATTCCCATGATGGACAGCAGGAAGCTGGCTTCCTCATCCAGCATGCCAATCAGGCTGCCTTGCTCCGGAAGGAAGAAGTACGGCACGTGAAATGCTAAAAAGCGAAGAAGAAGAAGAGAGAGAAAGGAAAGAAACAAAATTATAAGTTTCATATTTTACACACGAGGCGTGTAAAGAGAGGAGAAAGGAAAGAAACAAAATTATAAGTTTCATATTTTACACATGAGGCATCGTAGCTGGACTGTTAGGGACTCAATAGTCCAGAGGCAAGGTGTCTACTTCTCAACCCAAAAGGTAGCAGAACTAGCCCTGATGTTGCGTTCCTTTGGGAAAGAAACTTAACATGCATTCTCCCCGGGTACAAGCACTAGCTTGGGAGTAAAAAATCTACGTCAGATTAGCTTCCTGTCAAGGAGGTGATTATTATCTTCCGTTTCAGTTCATGATATAGAAACCAAAAGAAATCTGAAGGCAGTCCTTTTTAATCGGGCATATCCTTAACTGTCCAATATTACAATATGTTTTATACATTGGATTCACCATTTCATTTAGTTTATTTCACTTCTTGCAAATGCTTACAATTAGCTTATTTGAGTGCCTTTAACACTGCCACTTCATTTTCATATGACATTTTTAACACTGCTCCTTCACACGAGTCCATGTACATTTCATATCCCAATATCTATTAACTTCTAACCCTTTTTCATCCATTTTCTCCTCTTAAAAAAAAATAGTTTTCAAAAAGAAGTTATTTTCCATCTGAGCACGTTAAACATCCCTTCGCTGTTTACAGGGCAGTCCAGGCAAAATTTTAAAACATTCCTTCCCCCCCCCCCATTTTCTATCCCAATATCTATTAACTTCTAACCCTTTTTCATCCATTTTCTCCCCTTCAAAAAAATAGTTTTCAAAAGAAGTTATTTTCCTTCTGTGCACGTTAAAGATCCCTTGGCTGTTTACAGGGCAGTCCAGGCAAAATTTTTAAACATTCCTACAACCCCCCCCCAAATCACCTTAATTGTGGATGATGTCGGGTAAATCACATGAAATGAAATGAAATGAAATGAAATGAAAATGAAATCACCACCTACCTAAAAGAGTGAGAAGACTTGACAAAACCAACAGAGCGAAGACCGGGTTCAACATCAGCTTGATGTCAAACATGTCGCACAGCACTCGCCAACACTTCCAGCCAATGGAGTCACGCGCCGACAGGTCCACCACGGACTGGATCTGGGGCACACTGGTCACGCTGGCGGAGACGAACGTCGGGTGAGACGAGCCAGTCGTCGACGACGGGTAGTCACTGCTGCACACGGAACGGCTGGACCGTTGTCTGGTCGTTGAGTTTTGGAGGAAGGGAACGTGTGGAGGAGAAACGGAAAGAACAATAATAACAACGGTAATAATAATAATAATAGTCAGGTCATGAAATGATAAAGCTTTGTCTGTTGGTGTTTTGGGGGGAATGTGAGGAGGAGAACGGAAATAATAATAATTATATTAATAATAATAATAACAATAATAATAATGACAATAATAATAATGATAATAATAATGATGATGATGATGATGATAATAATAATTAGGTCATGAAACGACAGGGGAGGGGGGGGAGGGGGGGAAGGGGGAGGGGGGGAAGGGGGAGGGGGAGGGGGGAAGGGGGGAGGGGGAGGGGGGAGGGGGAGGGGGAGGAGGGGAGGAGGGGAGGGGGAGGGGGGGAGGGGGAGGGAGGGGGGGGGTGGGGGTGTGGAGATACTGCACGATGGTTTTTCATCTGCTTGTAAGCATTGTTGCAATTCCTAAAACTTGACAAAAGATATTAATTCACATCTCTATCTAATGTTTATTATTTCAATATCTATCTTTCTCTTACTCTTATGTCTCTCCCTCTCTGTCTCTATGTGTCTGTGGCTGTGTGCGTTTCTCTCTCTGTCTCTGTCTGTCTGTCTATCTATCTATGACTTGATTTTATCTATTTTTTTTAAAGGACGTGGGAATATACTTCCTTATTCTTAAATAAGAATTTAAAATGCTATACATGTATACAATATTAAATCTCGCACACAGTTATCTTCAAAGTTTATTCATTAACACTGCTGGCAGTGTTAGATGATTGGAATCAAAACTGTCAAATCTTGGGTTCAAATTCTCGTTATGTCAGGGACAATGTTGTCACTAAACATTACAAAAGCATAATACAACAAGCAAAAAACAGTCATATCTAATCACACATTAGAAACAAAAAACAGTCATATCTAATCACACACATTAGAAACAAAAAACAGTCATATCTAATCACACACATTAGAAACAAAAAAAGAAACAGAATAATATAAAAACAACAATAAGAAACAAATGAAATTTATACTTTTTAAAAAATAGCAACAAATGACATCAGGAAAAACAAAAATAAGAAATTGTAAGAAATCACGTTTTTAAACAAACAACAAAAAAACACATCAAAGAAATCATACTAAAAACATAAATGGAAATTTTTTAAAGTATCTAAACACACACATAACAGAAAAGAAATGCTATTTAAAAAACGAGGAGGAGGAGGAGGAGAAGGAGAGAGAAGAAGAAGAAGAAGAAGAAGAAGAAGAAGAAGAAGAAGAAGAAGAAGAAAGAAGAAAGGAAAACAAAACAAGATGGCTACCTGACGCTCTGCCGGCTGCCAGCCACGCAGTTGGGAACGACCTGGATACTGATGACGTTGGCGTTCGACATCGGCGGACAGATGGATTTGGAGGGTAGGTTGGTCAAAGACGTGGCACCGTTGACCGACTTGTCCTTTCTCGGCCAGCTGAGCTTGTCGGCACAGAGCGTCGCAGCTCCTGGTCTTGGGAAATCCTGGGGGTGGTCGGGACATGTCCCGTTGGGGGGCCACGGCGTTCCCGTTGACCATGAGGGTCGGCATGGCACCGACCGCCGCCGCCGATCATTAGCCGCCTGCGGGCCGCAGATGTAAATATCCGGCGTGGAGCTACCCTGGGGAACCTGTGACCTGGCGGCTTGCATTTTGCGATGTCTGCCTGCTGAATGACCGTTGTGGAGCTGTTTTGGAATTGATCGCACCCAAAAGATGTTGTGGATGTCCTGCAGACTGCTCTTGGAGATAGACAGGCTCTGTGCGCTGAAGCCCAGCTGCCGTTTGAAACGGGCGAGCACGGAATTGTTCCTCTTGCACTCCAAGAGAGCCGGATCCAATTTAATTAACCTATTGTCTCGCGTGATGACGCAGTCGTCTAACGAACCGTTCGAAATAGTTCTCTGTTTTTCTTTGTGCTCGATGAGGGCCTTCATGATGACGCCGCTCAATCTCTACCCGGCTGTTGATGGGTTTGCGCTTCCGCCCAGCCAGCTGTCCAGAGGCCGGAAGATGGCCCCGAACACGGCGCAATTGCAGACGATCCCGGCCATGATCAGGTTTTTGCCGCTCCATTTGTACGTCGTCAACAAGTAGCGGGCCAGGGAGGGAAGAACGCCTGGCCAACGCCCGATCCCCGACAGCGATGCCCGTCGTGAAAGCTCTCTTCTTGTCGAACCAGTGGCCCACAGACACAATGGCAGGGAGGTAAATCATGCCAAAACCAATGCCTGCATTGATGGAAAAATACATAATTGAATAAAAAGGAATGACGTATGTGGCGATGAGACATACATACAAAGGAAACATAGAAAAGGGAGTGGGAAGACATGGTGAGGAAGAATAATTATTAGGCTAAAGCTATAAATTATATATCAAATTTTCTTTCTTTCTTTCTTTTCTTTAATTACTGGTGACAGTGCTGGTCACCTGAAAGGAGTGGGGGGGATGAGGGGAGGGGGGAGAGAGAGAGAGAGAGAGAGAGAGAGAGAGTTTGAGAGAGAGAGAGAGAGAAAGAGAGAGAGAGAGAGAGAGAGAGAGAGAGAGAAAGAGAGAGAGAGAGAGAGAGAGAGAGAGAGAGAGAGAGAGAGAGAGAGAGAGAGAGAGAGAAAGAGAGAGAGAGAGAGAGAGAGAGGGGGGGAACCAAATCCCACTGAAATTCACAATGTTGTTACATAAAAAAGTGTCACCGTTTTACCCACACAAATTAAAAAAGAGAAAAATTTTCAACCATTGGCAGGGCTTGAACCCCCGACCTTTTGTTGAGAGGCCGACACCTGCTGACCTCTGGACCACCAAGTCCTCACAGTTAGCCTGAAGACAACGAAAAAAAACCCTGACACATCTTACCTCCAATGACTCCGTAACAGAGGATCATCATTTCAACACCGGTGGCCTGGGTGCTGATTTTTTTTGGCCCATGGCCACCATACTCCCCATCATGGTCACCTTCCGACATCCGTAGTGGGAACACAACATACTGACAAACGGCCCTACAAAGATAAGATAAGATTAGATAGTGATAAGATAAGTGATAAGATAAGTGATAAGATAAGTGATAAGATAGGTGATAAGATAAGTGATAAGATAAGTGATAAGATAAGTGATAAGATAAGTGATAAAATAGGATAGGTGATAAGATAAGATAAGTGATAAGATAGGTGATAAGATAAATAAGTGATAAGATAAGTGATAAGATAAGATAAGTGATAAGATAAGTGATAAGATAAGATAAGATAAGATAAGATGGGATAAAGATAAGATAAGATAAGATGATAAGGATAAGGATAAGATAAGATAAGATAAGATAAATAAGATAAGATAAGATAAGTGATAAATAAGATAAGATAAGATAAGTGATAAGATAAGATAAGTGATAAGATAAGATAAGATAAGATAAATGGGATAAGATAAGATAAGATAAAATAGGATAAGATAAGATGGGATAAGTTAAGATAAGATAAGATAAGATAAGATAAGATAAGATCAGATAAGATAAGATAAGTGATAAGATAAGATAAGATAGACATAAGATAAGACATGATAATTTTTATTAGTCCTTTGGGAAAATTGTTTTAGTCACAATTTCATAACATTTATTAACATAATAACAAAAAAGATGGGATCACACAGAAGAAAATCATATCACCTTGATAAAGTTTTCTTTCATCAAAGTATTCCTCCCATCCACCACAACATTAATCTAATGCTAATCAAAACTTGAGAATGATTGAAAGATGCTTGTGCAAAATTTAATAATCTATTTTGCATAAGTTATCGCTATCTTGTCTCCAAGATTTGATACCATTTAAAGATAGAAGGTATAATTTTAGATATACAAATGTATTCAATATCCCTAAACCTAAAACCACTGATTTCATTTAAATATGCTGCTGCATTTCTGTGAAACAAATTACCTGAACATTTAAGATCCGAAACAAATTTTACTCAATTTAAAAATCTTATTTCGGTGTGGAATGGTAAAGATTGTCAGTGTCATTTGTTCTATATAATCGTGTATCATATTTCTTTGTTAACCGTAGATTTTTAAAAACTAGATTCTTAATCCTATCTTAGATTGTATTTTGGTAATATTATGTCAGAAAAAAAGCCCATAAGGGTTTATTAAGTTATTTCCCTTTGTGATATCTGCATGTCTCTATTTGTTATGACAATGTATCATGCTACCAACAATAAAGACATTTTTAATTGAATTGAATTGAATTAATTATTGTCTTTTTCATTCAAAAATTCTTCTCAAAACTCTATGGAGGATTATACAGTACAGCTGCCTGTTAGGCGCTCAATACTTAAGCTCCGACAAGACCCTTCTCTGCTTATCAATACTGTAATTAGCTGGGTACTTGTTCACATTTTGGCAAAGTGAGGAAAGCACCTACTGGCAAAATACATTTCCTCTGAGTACAACATAAACAAAAAACCCAACAACTGGGCCTGCCAGAGTTTCGATGGGGCGGTGGTGGTCAGTTGGCAACCGATAAAAGATGTGGAAGGCACCAAATGGAGGGTTGGTTACTTCCTGCAGTGGATTGGACTGCCTGGGTACAAGGCGCAGGTTCGATCCCAAAATTCGACTACCAAAACTGCTAAGCCACCAATGCCACCACAGTTAAGGTTTGTTCCACTGAAATTTACCGGGTCCACCATAATCTGCAGTGGTGCGTCTCAGGGGTGATTAAAAATAAAAAAAAAAAAAGAGGAAATGGCAAGATGAGAGACGAGTGAAAGAGTGAGTGAAAGGAAAGAAGGAGGACAGGCACCAGCAGCGGCCACCGTATTTAAGGAAAGCAGTAGTAGTAGAAGTAGCAAGCAATGTTACCTCGAAGCTGTGGTGTACGTGCGCGCACACACACACCAGGGAGAAAAGGTGCGCAGCAGGTTTGAGAAATGCCTGCACACACCAATGCAAAACAACTGCACGCACAAAATGAAACAAAATTCTAATCTTTTTTGCACAGACTCGGGATGATTCTTCATATATCAAACTTTGCACACCACCAAAAAAAAAAACACACAAAAAAATGCATGCACAGACTAAAAAAAAAAAAAAAATCAGAGGCGGGAGTATTGGCAGCACCAAGAAAACTCACCAACTAGAAGGTAGGTTCAGAAAGCGCCGATCCGATCCATGAAACTCTGGCGTGCGAGGCGTTGAACACCTTCATGTACTCAGTCTGATCCACACCGAAGGAGAAGCACGTGCCGTCCACGATGAAGTTGCACATGAAGGCGGCCAAGACGATCATCCATCCCCATCCGCCGTCTGGCGGCGTGGCACTGCGGGAACAATCGGATTCACTCCCTGATCGTCGTCCTCCTCCTCATCGTCGTCGTCGTCTGCCTGCGTCATAGAGCCACTGCTTCTGCAGTCTCCGTCGTCCCCTGTTGGCGTCCCAGCCCATGACGATGGTTGCCCCCGCTGCCGCTGCTGATGTTGTTCTGACAACTACACGTTTTCTCGTATCCGCCTCCAGTCACATGATGGGGTGTGTACTGTAGGTTGGGGGAGATTACAAAAAAGGGCAAAGGTTACACAAATATTTTATAAAAACCAACGAGGCAAGACAGGCATATCAAAGGTGAGATAAATTAAGGAAAAGGAAAAATAACAAAATAATCTTACTCTAAAACGCCAGTCAAGATTGTTAAAAAAAACATTTACCCACATCCACCGCAATGAAGCAAGCTGATCTCGAAAAACTCGAGAACCTTTTCAACCTGTCAGAGCATGGTTGTGAGGCAGAGACCTTACCATACCTCTGGACCACCTTGTCCCCTAATCAGTACAGCCAGTAAGGCAAGGACATTTAAAAGTCTACAGGTGGGGAATAAAGACATACATAAATATCTTTTTATTGAAGCTGCATAGGAAACATAGCAAGACGAGACAAAAGTATAGAGAAATAAATAGATTGAAAACATCTCTGGGCACCAGACGACAGAATAGAACCTGCGATCTCTGCGTTGGAACTCGTCGCCCTTGCTATATAAAAGAGAACGCTTTAATAAGAGCCAGACTAACTAAATACCACCACAGCTATTCGCGAATAAAGCAGCTATCCGCGCATAAAGCAGCTATCCGCGCATAAAGCAGCTATCCGCGCATAAAGCAGCTATCGCATAAACAGCATAAAGCAGCTAAAATTCGCGCATAAAGTTCAGCTATCCGCGCATAAAGCAGTTATCCGCGCATAAAGCAGCTATTCGCGCATAAAGCAGCTATTATCTGCATAAAGCAGTTGACAAATTTCCAAGTAAAACTTAAAATAGAGAATATAGAACTGTTGTGAGGAAATGTTCATCATCATTTTTATTGGTTAAATTTGAATGAGATATATATATATCTATATATATATCTGTATATATATATATATATATATATATATATATATATATATATATATATATATATATATATATATATATATATATATATATCAATATATATATCTATATTCTATATATCTATATATATATCTATATATATATATATATATATATATATATTATGAAGACGGTTTGTTTCCCTGCAATCCAGGAAACTTGTCATTTTTTTAATATCATATCATTCATCGATTTCGAGTTTTTACAATGAAAAGCCCACAACGACAGTAACTTCAGTATCGAGTCCTGACTTGATCTAATAATAATAATAATAATAATAGCACTACCGATATCCTGCCCGCGGCTACCTGCAGACTCCGTTGGCTATCACTCGAACCCGGCGATACTGTGGTTTCTGTTACTGCTGTCAAAGTTCAAGAGATCCTCAAAGCTTTTATCATGAAGATAGACGATAATCCACAAATGATAACTATAATACACTACAATAGAAATGCGCAGCCTTTGTTTAATCTAAATTTACCCGCCATTATTTGTGGTGGTGATCTCAGGGTGAATTCAGAGGAAACAGGTAAGATGACAGGAGAAGTGAAAGAGTCAAAGGCAAGGAGTAGGACCTACCAGCTGGTACCTTGCCAATCACCCACGTGAATACACAGCTTGTAATAAATACACAATAGAATACACAGCTTGTAATAAATACACAATAGAATACACAGCTTGATCAATGATACACTCAAGACTTCTGAAAATACTTATATATATGTGTGACAACTGTTTCCACAACCAGATGACATTAATTGTACCCACAGACATATTATGTGTGTGTGTGTGTGTGTGTGTGTGTGTGTTTGTGAATGTTTGCATGCTAAAGGTTTGTGTGTCTGTCTGAGTGTGTACGTATATGTATATGTTTGTGTGTGTGTGTGTGGTGTGCGGGTATATGTTTGAGTATATGTGTGTGTTATATGTTTTTGTGTGTCCGTGTGTATATATTTGTGTGTTTGTGTTAGATTCTCAAACTTGTTTGTAGGTGAATATCTGCCTAGATATGCGCACACGCATGGCTGTTTTCCTTTTGGGGATTATCCACCAACAACATTTCAACAGTGAAGCTACAGTGAGCCTACCCCTAGTAAGGGAACAAAAGAAATAAAAAGAAAAAGGAAAGAAAAAAAAAAAGAAAAGAAAAGAAAAGAAAAGAAACGAAAAGAAAAAAAAAGAAAAGAAAAGAAAAGAAAAGAAATAAAAGAAAAAAAAAGAAAAGAAAAGAAAAAAGAAAAGAAACGAAAAGAAATAAAAAGAAAAAAAAGAAAGAACGAAAAGAAAAGAAATAAAAAGAAACGAAAAGAAAAGAAAAGAAACGAAAAGAAAAAAAGAAAAGAAAAGAAACGAAAAGAAAGAAAAAAAGAAAAGAAAAGAAAAGAAAAGAAAAAAAAAGAAAAAAAGAAAAAAAGAAAAAAAAGAAAAAGAAAAGAAAAGAAGCACGGCGTACCAGTAGCAACCGCCAACGGCCGAACTTTAATCAACGACAAAGCATTCCCTGTCATTTCGCCTCGCATCACATTTAAATCTGAGACCACCGCAATGGTGGACGGGGGTAAATTTCAAAGAGAAGCAAACAAACAAACACATTTGTACTTTATAAACACAAGGCAAGCATGTCCTCAAGAAAATGGTGGATTACGATTTCTGTTTAATTATGAAGGGGGCGGGGAGGGGAGTTCGGTAGTCCAGAGGCAATATGTCGGCCTCCCAACCCAAAGGTCGTGGGTTCAAGCCCCGCCAACGGTCCGCCAACGGTTGAATATTTTGCTCGAGATTGTTTTACGAAAATCTAACCCCGACCCCCACCCCCCCCCCCATTTCCTGTTCCAGATAGTTGGATCGATACCTAGTCCCATCGGAGACGGACAATAAAAACAGGAGGTCCTGTGTGCAGAATGCAGATCACAACACTCTGTGCATGTTAAACTTCCCTTGGTGGTTTTAGCTGTGGATGTGGGTAGATCTACATCTAATCAAATGACTATGAAGCTGAGTCTGTCAAACTTTGACTACGACACCACATTATCGAGTACGGGTGACATCAAATACGACTATAAGATCGAGTCAGTACTCGATACTGAGGTTACGCTGCCTTTTTTATTTTACTTCCTAAACCTTGAAATCGATACACCAGACCTAGATCTAGATATGTAACAACTTAAAAGTTTCCTCGATCGCGGGCAAGCAATGTACCGGTATATTTTTTCTCCGAGTCAATTCAAACACACTGATTTGATCCCATAGCCAATTGGTGACGTCCCATAGGCCGGCAATTTGAAACCTACACACATGCCAGATATGGCGGTCGTGGGTGTAGTTGTACCTGAGTTTTACAACGCTCAAAGTTACAGAAAGTCAGCTGTATTCTATATATATATATATATATATATATATATATATATATATATATATATATATATATATATATATATATATATATATATATATATATATATATATACGGTATCTCTTTCTCTCTCTCTCTCTCTATATATATATATATATATATATATATATATATATATATATATATATATATATATATATATATATATATATATATATATATATATATATATATATATAGATAGAGAGAGAGAGAGAGAGAGAGAGAGAGAGAGAGAGAGAGAGAGAGAGAGAGAGAGAGAGAGAGAGAGAGAGAGAAGAGAGAGAGAGAGAGAGAGAGAGAGAGAGAGAGAGACAGACAGACAGAGAGAGAGAGAGAGAGAGAGACAGACAGACAGACAGACAGACAGACAGAGAGAGAGAGAGAGAGAGAGAGAGATTAACTGTATTTGTATAGAGAGAGAGACAGAGACAGAGACAGAGACAGAGAGAGAGATTAACTGTATTTGTATAACAACAACACACACACACACACACACACACGGCTTGCTGGAAAGAAGAAGAAAAGAAAGAGACCAAACTGTTTTCCCTTGACCTTGATCAGTGTACGGAGTATGTAAATATCCCAAGAATGGAGCGGGAAGCTACTACGGAGACCGCAGATGAAGGCGTGTGCCGATTTCCAAATGCCAAGGTCACGGTCGAGGCTTAAAGGTGAAAATAACAGTTTTAGTGGGATGAAAGACACGACACAACGGTACTGCAGTTATGTAGCCAACAACATCTATAAAACTGTGGTCACCAGCATAAGACAGATCTATTTGTCAAGGTCAAAGGTCGCGGTTTGATCTGATTTTTTTTTACTTTTAAAAAATGTTTATCCACGTTCACAACATTAACTGAAATATTATGATCTTGGGGTTATAAGAAGAAGAAGAAGAAGAAGAAGAAGAAGAAGAAGAAGAAGAAGAAGAAGAAGAAGAAGAAGAAGAAGAAGAAGAAGAAGAAGAAGAAGAAGAAAAAGAAGAAGAAGAGGAGGAAGTAGAATGAGACAAAAGACATTTAATACAATTGTAAATGTAAAAATAAAACAATACATTAACAATGACAATCCGATCCCAAAAAAAGGAATGTGAAAAAAAGGAATGTGAAATTAAGTTTGTATTTATATATATATATATATATATATATATATAATATATGTATATATATGGGATTTAGAAATGACTATTATTATTATTGGATGATTCTACAAGTCTTCCTTTTCGAAATAATCGACGTGACGTCTTTTTTAAATTGTATTCTAGCTCAATTACCACAAGGCTAATATTTAATAATAATAATAATAATAACATAATATTCTCACTACTACTTTGAATTGAAATCATTCCCATCCACCCTATGCGGTGATCTCAGGGTGAAAACAAGAGGAAACAACAGCAAGATGAAAGATGATTCAAAGTGTGAAGGTAAAGAAGAAAGCCCTACCAGAAGCGCCCAAATCCTTTAATACTAAATAATACACAATGATCATTATTGCTTTATATATTTCATACTACTTGTTATACTTAGAACATCCATGCATGCATACAAACAATACACACGCACTGATAGACTAAAGACTTATAAATATATATATATATATATATATATATATATATATATATATATATATATATATATATATATATATATATATATATATATATCCATTGTTATGATATTATTTTATAATGGCTATCAGACTGTTTCTTTCTTTATTTCTTTCTTTGAAATTTACCCCGTCCACCATTGCGGTGATTTCAGGGTGGATTAAGAGGAAACAGCAAGATGGAAAAATAAGTGAAAGAAGGAAAGGAAAGAAGCAGGACCTACCAGCACCTCCCGCCCACTGCCCGCAATCAGACTGTGAAACAACAAACAGTTTGGCGTGGACTGATTGGAATTTGTTTGTTTCAATGAAATTTACCCCGTCCACCATTGCGGTGATCTCATGATAGATTAAGAGGAAACAGCAAGATGAAAGTAAGTGAAAAAGGAAAGAAGTAGGACCTTCGAGCAGCACCTGCACCCGCTAAACATTGATTGGAATTTACCCCGTCCACCATATGTAGCGGTCGCAGGATGAGTCAGGAGGAAACAGCCAGACGAAATTATATAATTAATTAATTAAAATGAAAGAAATAAAGGGACAGCAGTAGGACCTACTAGTATCTCCCCCCCTCCCCCCAAAACCGCACCGCCCCGACAGATGAGATACAATAGTATAAAAAATATATACACATATTACTTAGAGTTAGAGCATTTAGATGGATTTGTGCGCTGTTTAAATGAATCATCATAATATAATTATTATTACATTATTATTATTATTATTATTATTATGACATGTACTAAAATACACAACATGCTACATTTCTTTTTGTTTGCTTTTTTTAAAATTATTTGTTTCGTCTTCCATAACTGTTCATTTTTTAATGTTTCATTTAAAATCAATTGTTATTATAATCCTATTTTGTTTTCTCGCCTTTGTAAAATTTCTGGAAAACTCAATAGAGAGAAACATAATACACAAACATTATTACTACACAAACATACAATATAATTATATATTGCACACACATATATATTTATACATATAATATATATAAATACATGTGTATGTTACTGTACCAACATATACACACGCTCAAAATGTATTACCATACACACACCCATTACTCCCCACACATGCTAATTACTATACTCACAAACACACATATTACTAAAAAACACACACACACACAAACAAAACGCCAATCAATCCCCTTCAGCCACGCCGGCCGGCCGTGTAGTACGAGTAGTGAGAATTTGTAAAGGCCAGACAAGTCCAGGCCGAAACAGTCCACTGAGTCCAGGTAATGAGGACGGCCAGACCTCAAGGACACGGCCCAGTGGACCAGGTAACCGCAACGCTTCGATATGTGTAAAAACACAGGTAACACACACAGGTAAGGAGACCAGGGCGGCCATAGAACCCCCACCCCCTCCACCTCCACACACACACACACACCCCCTGTCACTTACTACTTTACTAGTACCACTGTAAGTGTTACCACTGTAAGTATTACCACTGTAAGTGTTACACAGTGTAAGTGTTACCACTGTAAGTGTTACCACTGTAAGTGTTACCACTGTAAGTATTACCACTGTAAGTGTTACCACTGTAAGTGTTACCACTGTAAGTGTTACCACTGTAAGTGTTACCACTGTAAGTGTTACCACTGTAAGTGTTACCACTGTAAGTGTTACCACTGTAAGTGTTACCACTGTAAGTGTTACCACTGTAAGTGTTACCACTGTAAGTGTTACCACTGTAAGTGTTACCACTGTAAGTGTTACCACTGTAAGTGTTACCACTGTAAGTATTACCAGTGTTACCACTGTAAGTGTTACCACTGTAAGTGTGTTGTAAGTGTTACCACTGTAAGTGTTACCACTGTAAGTGTTACCACTGTAAGTGTTACCACTGTAAGTGTTACCACTGTAAGTGTTACCACTGTAAGTGTTACCACTGTAACTGTTACCACTGTAAGTATTCACTGCTCCGTGTTAAGGCGTAAGTTTACCACACAGTATTACCACGGCTGGATGTTTTAACTGTGATGATAATAATTATTATAATGGTACCACTGGTGTGCTCCGGTTAATGGTGATGATGGACACGGTGATGGTGACGGTAATGCTGATGATGGTTATAGTGATGATGGTGATGGTAATGCTGATGATGGTGGTGATGATGATGGTGATGGTGATGATGATGATGGTAATGGTGATGTGATGGTAATGCTGATGATGGTGTGATGGCGATAGTAATAATGATGATGATGATGGCGGTGGTGATGGTGATGCTGATGATGGTGATGATGATGGTAATGTGATGATGGTAATGGTGATGATGATGGTAATGCTGCTGATGATGGTGGTGGTGATTGTGATAATAATGATGATGATGATGGTGGTGATGGTAATGCTGATGATGATGGTGCTGATTGTGATGGTAATGCTGATGATGATGGTGGTGGTGATGGTAATGCTGATGATGATGGTGGTGATTGTGATGGTAATGCTGATGATGATGGTGGTGCCTGTGATGATGGTGGTGATGGCCGGCCTTGACCTCGCTGACTGAGATTTGAGAAGAAGGGGGAAGTAAGCGTGGTTGGCTACGGACTGGAAGAGCGCTATCCAAATCATGTACGTAGCAATAGCATCCATTCTTCTTGTCAGTTACAAGTCTGTCAGTCTGTCTGTCTCTTTTTCAACGCAGCTAAAGACAAAACCGAAACATGACATGACACACGAGACTGAGGAGAACCGAAGAGTTGAGGGTCAGCGCGCGCCACTCGACTCGCTAATTTTGATTTTATTTACCCACATCCACATACTACTTAGTACTAAGGGACTCGGTAGTCCAGAGAGGCAAGGTGTCGCCTCTCAACCAAAAGGTAGTGGGTTCGAGCCCCGCCGACGGTTGGAAAAAATTTTCTCGAGTTTTTCGTGCAAAATCTACTTCCCCCCCCTCTGGTCCAGATAGGTGAATCGACACCTAGTCCCATCGATCGGAGGCGGACGATAAAAAAGGAGGTCCCGTGTGCAGATCACAACACTCTGTGCACGTTAAAGACCCCCTTTGGCTGTTTACAGGACAGTCTGGGCAAAATAAAAAATCCTACAAAAACTCCCGAGATCACCTTAGTCGTGGATGTGGTTAAATTAAATCAGATTTTAAAAAAAAAACAAAAAAACTAAGGTGATTTCGAGGTATTTTGTCCAGACAGCCATGTAAACAGCCACGGGATCTTTACCGTACACGCAGCACACAGGATATCCTTTTATCGTCCGTCTCCGATGCGCGCGCAGGGGGTGGGGTGGAAGAGATTTTGCTCGAAAAAAAAACTTGAGAAATTTTTTAAACGTTGGCGAAACTCGAACCCACTACCATTTTTTCTGGTTGAGAGGCCGATACCTTTCCTCTGGACTGCTGATTCTCAACTTGATTCGCAGACTATACTATGTCTCAACGCAGATAAAGAAAAAAACACGACACAAGAGACTGAGTACCAAAGAGTTCACGTACAGCGTTTGGCTGGTTCAGAGCTCAGAGCTCAGCAAGATGGAGAGAAAAAAAGCGCGTGCCACTCGATTCGCTGATTTCGCATCAAGAAGGCTGATACAACTGATAACGACGGCTGCGCTCTGTTTTTTTGGTCGACGTAGTGTAATCTATTCCAGTCGAAGGCCAGCGAGAGAGAAAGAGAGAGAGAGAGAGGGAGAGCGAGAGAGGGGAGAGAGGCCAGAGAGAGAGAGAGAGAGAGAGAGAGAGAGCCAGAGAGAGAGAGAGAGAGAGAGAGAGAGAGAGAGAGAGAGAGAGAGAGAGAGAGAGAGAGGGAGAGAGAGAGAGAGAGAGAGAGAGAGAGAGAGAGAGAGAGAAAGAGAGGGGGAGAGAGGGCCAGAGAGAGAGAGAGAGAGGAAGGGAGAGAGAGAGAGGGTAGGGAGAGAGAGGGAGAGAGAGAGGGGGATAGAGGGAGGGAGAGAGAGGGGGAGAGATAGAGAAAGAGAGAGAGACGGGGGGAGAGAGAGAGAGAGAGGAGGAAGAGAGAGGGGGGGGAGAGAGGAGGGTGTTATCTCTTGAGAGAGGGAGAGGGGGGGAGAAAGAAAGGTGTTATCTCTTGCTTTTTCCATCTGCCTGCTAAATATTTTTGTCATTTTAATTTTATTTTCTTATCATCACATTCTTTAAAATTAAATACATGTACAACAAGCATGCTGTACTCCTGTGATATCAAGCACTCGTTTATTAGATCGAATCAGTACTCGATACTGCTGTTCCGCTGGTAGGGTGGGAAGGATGCTATTCAACTTTAGTAGTTGTGTTGTAGTAGTAGTAGTAGTATTAGAAAGTAGTAGTAGTACTAGTACCAGTAGTAGTAGTAGTAGTAGTAGTAGTAGTAGTAGTAGTAGTAGTAATAGTAGTAGTAGTAGGAGCAGTAGTAGTATATGTAGTAGTAGTAGTATTAGTAGATGTAATAATAGTATATTATATATATATATATATATATATATATATATATATATACATTATATATATGTAGTAATAGTAGTAGTAGTAGTAGTAGTAGTAGTAGTAGTAGTAGTAGTAGTAGTAGTAGTAGTAGTAGTAGTAGTAGTAGTAGTAGTAGTAGTAGTAGTAGTAGTAGTAGTAGGAGTAGTAGTAGTATATGTAGTAGTAGTAGTATTAGTAGATGTAATAATAGTAGTATATATAGTAGATGTAATATTATATTATATATATAGTAGTAGTAGTAGTATTAGTATATATATAGTAGTAGTAGTAGTAGTAGTAGTAGTAGTAGTAGTAGTAGTAGTAGTAGCAATAGTTCTGTTGTTGTTATTGTCTATTTATATTTTTATAAATAATCATCACTTTCATCCTTATTACTTACATGACCTATAAATAGTATCATTTTACCTCTTTAGAAGCACTGTTTTTGTTTTTATGGTAGGTGTGAGAGAACTTGTCATTTAAATGATGTTGACAAATACGTTCAACTACATCAACGAAAATGGACTGAGAGTTTAAAGCCCTCATGTAAGCTGACAAACTGAGCTTTTACCCGGATTGCACCACCAGAGGTTAACATGACAATACTAATTTAATACACTCACTCACATGGTATGCAAGAATAACGATCCTAAGAGTAAAGTCAACAACTTGAATATATCACCTACTTTTCTCTCTCTTCTAGTGAAGAGAGAGAGAGAGAGAGAGAGAGAGAGAGAGAGAGAGAGAGAGAGAGAGAGAGAGAGAGAGAGAGAGAGAGAGAGACAGATAGACAGTAAAAGAAAGAAAGAGACAGACAGACAGAGACAGAGACAAAGCAGATTGAAGATGTGAGAGGAAAGAAGTAGAGCAACCAGTAACATTTTCCAACCACCCATAGTAAATAACAGACATAGATATAAATGTAAAGATAGCTGGTACATATATATAATATAAGTATGGTAATCAATTAAAAATTGCCTCTCTATAGAAGGATAGACAGATCTAGATAGAAATATATATCATATGAACGTAAATCTGACACTTCAGATGGACAGACCTATTAATAACACAGAATCTTTGTTTGTTTGTTTCATTAATAGTTACTCTGTCCACCATATATGCAGTGATCTCAGGGGAATGAATTAAGAGTAAACAGCACGATGACAGATAATAAGTGAAAGGGTGAAAAGAAAAAGAAGGATCTACCAGTAGCGCCCGCCAACCGCCCCACAAACGACAGACAAAGAGATTTCATAAGACATGAGGACTGGTAACACCCACACAGACACAAAGGGGCAACATCAATTTTATTTTCCTCGCCTGAATCTGAGTTAAATCAATATCAACTACTGTTATAATGGTCCAATTACAGTAAAGATACTATATTCCCAACCCCTAAGCCAGCGATCAATTTAAAGCAATTAGCCCATTTACTCAGCCATGGCTTGCACTCATTACCACACACATCAATTGACAGCCTTTCCTGTCTTAAATTCAAAGCGCTTTTAAATTTAAATACAAATCATCATCCTATTAAATAGCATTAATTGCAAAATTATTTTCGAAATTTGATTTGATTGGAGTTTACCCAGATTTACAACTAAGGTGATCTTGGAGGTTTTTGGTAGCATTTAAATTCTGCCCAGACTGCCTTGCAAGCAGCCATGGGATCTTTTAACGTGCACAGAGTGTTGTGATCTGCACAATGGGACCTCCTTTTCTATTGTCTCGTCTCCGATGGGACTAGGTATTGACCCACCTACCTGACCAGGGGGTAGATTTTGCTCGAGATAAAACGAGAAAATGTTTCAACCATTGGCAGGGCTGAAACTCACTACCTTTTCATTGAGAGACTGACATCTTGCCTCTGGACTACTGAGTCCCCCGACTATTATGATTGGCATGATCATTACTGACACTTTACTAATCTACATATTTAAGGGGTGCTCGGTAGTTCAGAGGTAAGGTGTCAGCATCTCAACCAAAGGGTAATGGGTAGGCATAACTCAGTCAGTAAAGCGTCTGACTACCACCCAGGAGGCCAGAGTTCAATTCCCAGTCCGGGCAAATTCTTATGCACCGCCCCCCCCCACCCACCCTGTCAACCTAGCAGTGAAATGGACAGTTCGGTCTATTCAGATTCGGTGAAAGTAAAAGTGACATGAATAGCAATTGCAAACTTTGATACAATAGAAAGGGGGTCCCATGTGCAGATCACAACACCCTGTGCACGTTAAAGATCCCATGGCTACTTGCAGGGCAGTCTGGGCAGAATTTAAAATGCTACCAAAAACCCCCAAGATCACCTTAGTGGGTAAACTCCAATGAAATCAAATTTCGACCTGGATCTATGCCAAAAAAAATGAGGACTCTAATCCTGATTCTCCTGAGCTCAAATCTGGGTTCTGGGTGTGGAACTTACTTTCTTATTTTACTTTACTGATCGGCCAACCAGGCTTATATTTTTTATATTTGACTCTAAAAGATGAGTGGTAGATATATCTAGATTACTACTAAAGATCTACCAAGATCTGATCTATCTAACAGATAGATTTAGATCTAGAGCTAAAATAAATCTGCATTGAATCAAGCTCTAGATAGATCTAGTTTCTGGAGCAAATCTTTACTAGTTTCTTGTTATATGTCAGTATCAACAATTATCTCTTTTTTGTTTGTATAGATCTTCTTAATCGAGTTCTTCACTTTTTAGATCTAGAACTGGATGGATCTAGATTCTAGTCTCATGTATTATGTTGACTACAGTCGGTGTATGGCCTCCTACAGACCTTGCATTGCAATGAATACGACGAGTGCTTGCTGGATTGGATGGCTGAGCTAACATAATACGATTAATTCAGATATAGATCTAGATCTACCACTGATCACAGTTCATTAGTACGTTCAGCAATGTAGATCTACATATATTAGATATCACAATGCTAGATTTAGACCGTGTCTTCTATTTTCCATCAACTATACCGCTCTTGACTCTCAGACCCCCAACGACCTGAAAAGCAGTGGTTTGCTATCAGCTGACTGGCCGGAGACGAGGGAGAGCTAAAAATAGCTGCATTGAGTGCTCGGTGAGTGCCACGGATATCTTGCCGATAAAACTGAATTCATATCACACATAACCTTAACTTTGACAACAAGATCGTGAATTTCTACTCACTGATAGAGGTTGAACAAATTGAAGACGAATTATTCCTCTTGGTATTCCGACAATAAGAAAAAAACGAATAAATGGTTCTCTTTGTTAGAAAGTCGGCCTCGTTGGTTTCACGGCTTTCCGACGCCAGGAATCGTTCTTGCTACAAAGCCACCATAGCGGTTGATTTAAGGGTGGTATCGATCCTCTAGTGCAAGTTTCACTCTGAGTCAACCTTAAAGTGTTCGTGATGGCGGTCCTTTTATCTTTATTTTTGTTTATACGCTTAATACTTAAAGATTAAAATCATAAGTATGAAAATTGGTTAACATGAATACAATATATACGACTCTGACTTCAATCAAGTCTAAATCTAAAGTGGGACACAAGAAGTTTCAATGACTAGATCTAGATCTAGTCGTACAGTAAAAAATAATAATAATAATAATATAGGTACAAATGTAATAATGGTTTCTCACCAAATGTTGTCTAAGGGGTGAAAACATATGCAATTAATCAGCGATCTGTTTGTTACAAGGTACAAAGAAGAAGCAAATCAATGACAAAGTTAGATCACTATATAAAGAAAGTAAGGAAGAAAGCAACCTCTTTTTTTAAGATGATAAGAATTAGGCCTATTGGTATTTGAATGAAATTGAGATAGGCCTTAGTCATCATTTTGATGCTCTTATAATATATATGCGTTGAAGAGTGCATGGTTGATTTATGGGTATGGTGGGATGGGGAATGCAGAATGCTATGTTACTAATGGTTTTAAAGATGCATGAAAAAGAATGAAACACTAAGAGAAATGAACACATTTTGACTTCTATCTACATCTATACGCCGAGGGAACATAGAAAATGATATATTATTAGATCGAAGGTTATCGAATTGTTCCTGACTACGTCCCAGTTCCCTGCCCCTTCTTTCAAAAATGAAAAGTAACCCCAACGCTTGTTCAATTTCCTTTTGTTCTTTTCTTAGATAATTGCGTAGCGCCAATAGGATTAGAACGAAAAGACAAGAGAAATAATATTTGAAATGAAATGAATTCGGGATACTGAATATCGACCTATGGTATCGCCGGTGTGCGGCCAACAGCTGATAGTTAAAAAGCCCGGATCGACGGGGGAGTGTGTGGGTTCATGGTTCTTGGTTGGTTCCTGGCTAGGTGACGTCATTTGACCTCGACCTGGAAATGGTAAGGTCGCCAAGCTCAGCTGCGGCAGGGACACACGCATCTCGTGTCTTTGGCTGAGGTCAGCCTTTATTCACCTGGACGCGCGAGCGCCGCGCATCTTGATTGCTACAACAGTAGATGGTAAGATACATTCTAGCACAGGCGAGGCCTGACTGAAGCCATGCGGTGATGAGTTTGAAAGTGAAAGCGAGCGGTGTCGGAGCTAATAGTATGGTTATTGGAACAGAAGAAGAGACTTACAGATTCAATGATAATAAATAGCTTAAGTAAGCTCAATAAAAGATATTATGCGATGGGTTTTGACTCATGGACTCTGCTCAATCAATGTTAGAGGGAAACTTGTGACTGTAGGTGAGCATGAGCGAGCGTGAAAATGGTATGAGAGAAAAGGAAGGAGGCGGGGGTTGGGGGTGTGTGAGGATCTCTCTCTCTCTCTCTCTCTCTCTCTCTCTCTCTCTCTCTCTCTCTCTCTCTCTCTCTCTCTCTCTCTCTCTCTCTCTCTCTCTCTCTCTCTCTCTCTCTCTTTCTCTGACTTTTCTTTTTCGTCTCAAAGATGGATTTATAGTCCATAACCCCATACAGATGCAGACTCACCGACTGTACATCGTTTACCCCCACCCCCCCCCCCGCCAGCAGGCCATTTCATTTAAAGTCCTAAAACTCCTCGGGGAGCATCCAGTACAGAGGCCGGTTAGGCTTTTTTATGCTAATGTTCTGACAACATCTTTCTTACCTACAGCTGGGCACTCCTTCACATCTGAGTCATATGAGGAAAGTACAACATTGTGGGGGGGGGGGGGAGACCCACATGTGTCAGGTGTAGGGCTTGAACCAATGTCGTCATGACTACCAGCTGACAACCTACGGTTCAGCTACGTTTGATATTGATTTGATTTGATTTGACTTGATATCGATTTTGATTTGATTTGATTGGATTTGTTTGGATTTGATATTGATTTGATTTGATTTGCTTTACCCACATCCACAACTAAGGTGATCTCGGGGTTTTTGGTAGTATTTTTAATTCTGCCCAGACAGTGGACAGGTAAGCACCTGTACGGGGACTAGAAGATCCCGCCCTCCACGAGTCTCCTGCTGCCTTGCAGGCGGGTAAGGAGTTAACCTGACAGAAAAAAAGGCTGCCTTGCAGGGAGTTAACCCTGACAGAAAAAACCTGCTGCCTTGCAGGCCGGTCTTGAATGACCAAAGGCTAAGGGATTAATCCTGACAGAAAATAACAACCTGGCAGAAAATAACACAACCTGAACAGCAACCTAGCATGCTGGTCTTGAATGACTAAAGGTTAAGGGAATTAATCCTGACAGAAAATAACAAGGCCTGGTAGGAGGTATCAAGGTGGCAGCCCCACCATCTACCTAGCGTGGAATTCAGAGAAGTAAAAAGGAATATAACCGGCTTGATCTTGGAAGACGAACTTGGAAACGAATACGGACTGTGATTTTGGAACATGGAACGTTAGGGCAATAAATGGAAAAGAGTTAGAATTAGTTGAAGAAATGGAAAATTTCAAAGTAGATATTTTGGCCATTACAGAAACAAAGAAAAAAGAACAAGGAATAGAAAATGTAGGACTGAATCATATTTTAATCTTTCTCAGGAGTAGATGTGAAAGATAGAGCTAGAGCAGGAGTAGGCCTCCTAAATGTATAAAAGGCATGAAAAGCTACTAGAATGTTGGAAATTTATAGGCCCATGGCTATTAGAGGTAAATATTAAACCAAAAGGAAGAGAAATTAAATTATTAATAGCTTATGGACCATACGAAGACACAACTAAAGAAGAAAAAGATATCTTCGAAAACGATTTACAAATAGCTGCAGAGAATCTTGAATGCAAACAGGAACTAATGCTTTTAGGGGATTTAAACGCGAGAGTAGGCAACAATGTAGAAAGTCAGGAGGAGAAATAGGTAAAGAAGGAGAGACAATAACTTCTCCAAATGGAGAGAGACTAAAAGATTTTTGCTTAAAGAATAACATGAAAATAGCCAACACTTTTTTCCTCATAAAGATATCCACAAATATACAAGAGTAAATGAAGACAGATGTGAAAAGTCAATGGTAGACTACATAATACTTAGCAGCTCCCTTTTTTACAGTACATTGGATGCAAGAGTAAACAGAGGAGCTGAAATATTTAGTGATCATCACTTAGTAATTGCCAAAATGAGATTACTGACTGAGAAAAACAAACAGAAAACGAAAGAGAAGAAAGCTACTAAACTCAAAATAGAGGAACTAAATAAAACAGTAGTAAAACAGGTATGCCAATCTAGGATAAAAAGATTTATCAGTGAAGAAAAATGACAGATGTATAAAGAAACACCCCAGTTGTACTGAAGAGGTCTGTGGTATGAAACAAATTAAAGGAGATAGGACAAGAACAGCATAGTGGAATGAGAATGTCAAGACTAAGATCAAAGAAAAGAAGGATGCCTGGAAGAAATACTTGCAAACAAAGAGACCAAAGGATAGAATAGATTACGTGAATAAAAGAACTATCGCCAAACAGAAGGCGAGGAAAGTAAAACAGGAACAATGGGAAGAGTTTGGACAAAGACTCCAAGAAAGATATCAAGGAAATCAAAAGCTGTTCTGGGGAAGGGGGGCAATGAAGAGCATGAGAAAGATCAAAGCATGCCCAATACGACAAATTAAGAATACCAACGGAGAAATAATGAAAGCAGACAGCCAAATCATGGAAACATGGAGAAAGCATTTTTCACCAATTACATAATCCCTCCAGAACGTATGAAACAAGGAGTAAAGATCAATTCGTAAGCGTAACAAGTAATCCAGAGGAGACAGCTGAAGATGTAGATATATCAATGGAAGAAATCCAAACAGTTATAAGAAAAGTGACATTAGGAAAAGCCCCAGGAGCAGATCAAGTTCATCCAGAAATGATTAATAAACCAAGAGAGAGGGGCAGACAAACTACTACATGCAATATGCCAACAAGCACGAAAGTCCAAACATGTACCAGACGACTGAAAAAGGGAACGGTAGTACCAATACATATGAAAGGATCAACTATGGAATGCTCAAACTATAGAGGGATATCACTGTTTAGCGTTCCAGGAAAAGTATATGCCAGGATACTGGAAATGAGATTAAGGAAAAGAGTAGAGGATCAGATTGAAGAGCATCAAAGTGGATTTAGACCAGGAAGAAGTGTACAAGACCACATATTTACAATTAGACAAATAATAGAAACATTCTTTGAGAGAAACATTGACTTGCACCTGTGGTTTATTGACTTCGAAAAGGCATTTGATACTGTGAGGAGGGACGAACTATGGCATTCCTTAAAAGAACACAATGTAGAGCAAAATTTAATAGAAGCCATTAAAAGTTTTTACAATAAACCAACATGTGCAGTGAGAGTGGCTGGAAACATATCTGCAGAATTTGATGTAGATATAGGAGTAAGACAGGGTTGTATCCTAAGTCCTCTTTTGTTTATCACATTTATGGATTCAGTCGCAAAGGCATTCTCAAAAATGAAGAAAATGAATGTAGGTATGTGAAAGCTCAAACCAGTAAACGTATCAATGCTTTCCTTTGCCGATGATTTAGCTCTGTTTGGAAAATCAGAAGGACCTTCAGTCAAATATCAACATTATGAACAATGAACTAAATAAAAGAGGAATAAGAGTAAATGCAAAGAAAACCAAAATAATGCTAGTTACTAGAAAGCTAAAACATAAAAATTTTAATTGGGCAGGGAGCATTTAGAACAAGTTCAAAGCTACAATTACCTAGGAGTAATGATTAACTCAGAAGGAAAACTTAGAGAAGAAATCAGCCAGAGAATCAAAAAGGCAAGTGCATACATAAACATCTAGGAAAGGTATTTGTAGGTAAACAAAAATTATCAACAAAAACCAAAATGGCAGTATACAATACAGTTTATTGGCCTACTCTCCTCTATGGCAGCGAACTTAGACTTTAGACAGTAGGGAATACAGTTGAGTACAGGCAGCTGAAATGAAATATATAAGAAGAGTAGTAGGGAAAACTAAAAGAGACAAAATCAGAAACACGACAATAAGAGATCAAACCAAAGCAGATGGCATAAAAACTAAGATAGAAACAAATCAATTGAGATGGTTTGGGCATGTAAACAGAATGAATGACAATAGAATAGCTAAATCAGTATGCAGTGCTAAAGCCAAGGTAAAGGACCAAAAGGCAGACCTCGGAGAAAGTGGGAAGAAGATATAAAAGAGGCATTGAAGCATAAAATTTAACATTTTTAGAAGGAAACAGAAAATGCCAGGACAGGACAGCCAGGAGAAAGATCATCTCGGGCATCTGAACCCATACACCGAAAGGTAGAATGGAACTGACAAAGAAAGAAAGCATCTAAGTACAGAAGATACTTTTCTTTTAGAGAATCATTTAAATCACCATCATTTTTAATTATCTCTAAACACTCCTCCATTTCACATTTATCAATTATTCTTCCATCTTTATTACAATAAGCAATAAGAAATGCATTTATTATATAAGCTTTAACATGTCACGGACTTAATACACCAGAGAATCCGCCTCTTATCCCTTCTTCTTCATATATTAGATACATGTCATTATCATAATCTTGAAGTAATTCTAACTTAATACCCGTATGGGGCAAACCACATTGCCATGTTAATCCAGGAATAGAGAAACAATAACACGGGTCTAGTTTATGATGTTTCAGAAAAGAAATCTCTAAATTTGTCAATGCGTCTACTAAGATTAATACATCAGTTTTGAGATATAATTCATGAAAGTCTTTGAATGTTTTACAGTTGTAATGATTCCAAACATTTTGTGTATGATTATAGTTTTCTTCTGTTATTCCTTCTCTCTTTAATGATGAATAGCATTTTTCAATTGGTGGTAGTTTCGTTTCATTAAGTCTCTTAATAGAGTTAAGATACTCATAAGGATAAAATCCTTTCTGTTTTAGCAATTCAATATCACCTTTAAATTCTTTATTCAATTTTGGAAATGCATCTAATGACGTTGCAGCATTAGCTAATCCTTTTGTTAAGAAACTATATGAATCTAAGAACCTTCAAATGATAAAATAGCTTCCATAGTCTATTGAAATATATTCTTCTGAATTTTTTTTTATAGTGGTTTAACCTTATAACATGCTGATTCGTATCTCATGAACTCTTCACCTTGCCTCTGAACCACCGAGTCTACCTCACTACCGCTCAGCAACAACGCCTCATAATAGCTAACTCAATTCTTGAGTCAGTGTGCGCATGGTTTGGCATTACACCACAAACTGTTTTTTTCTTAATTTGAGTTGAAAGCGATGGATTTTATCGTACTTGAAGTCTTCAGGGGTAATATGGAGGAGTTTAATTCTTACGTTGGCTGTTTTATTTACAGCCAAAGTGACTAGGAGCAAATGAGTGCATGGGGACACGCAACGTTTGGAAATGGAACCCTGTCATGGTTGACGCTTATCTGGAGCAGGGGTCACCAAACTACGGGCCGTGAGGTCAACTGCTTGTCCGACACGTTGCCATGCCACCATGGGGGAAATTTATTATTATTATTATTATTATTATTATTATTATTATTATTTTATATTATTATTATTATTATTATTATTATTATTATCATCATCATCATCATCATCATCATCCTCATCATCATCCTCATCTTTATCACCATCATCATCACCATCATCATCATCGTCATCATCCTCATCCTC